>ML103254.1:43178-62446 GCA_003697995.1 Taxidea taxus jeffersonii
GAGTAGAAGAAAAGACTTTGTAAAATTACCAAAATTACAATAATATATAATTAAAAGTATTACTTATTTAAAAATTCTACAAAGGCTGAGAGTAAAATTAAATAATAATTCAAGTTATGCATATTCATGTCATACTGAGATAATATGTGATAATAGGTACTTTGCTTTTTGATGCTTTATTAAAGGGGATAAATTTGTAGAATTTAATAAGAAGTAAAATTATCCATATAAGGTTTTATCAAGTGTTAAATTATGAAGTGATTTAATTGTTTAACAAGGGCCGGTACTATTCAAGGAGACAGAAGGTGATTAACCTATATATTTATATATAATAGAGGTGAGGAAAATTAAACAGTGATGCTATTGAGAACATTTATTAGAAGTCTGAGTTGTTGTGTTGTTTTTTTTTCCTAAGCAGGCCAACCCATTTGGGAATATGCTTGGACAAAATGGGTTCCTATAAATAAAGCCATTATTTTCCATAAAAGAATTATGAATCTCTTAAAGCATCTGTACTTCAGAATTTTTACTAGAGCCCAGCAATAGTTTAAAGTAAGTATCATAGGGGCGCCTGGGTGGCTCAGTGGGTTGAAGCCTCTGCTTTCGGCTCGGGTCGTGGTCCCGGAGTCCTGGGATCGAGCCCTGCATCGGGCTCTCTGCTCGGCGGGAGGCCTGCTTCCTCCTCTCTCTCTCTCTCTCTCTGCCTGCCTCTCTGCCTACTTGTGATCCCTCTCTGTCAAATAAATAAAAAAAAATTAAAAAAAAAAGTATCATAAACTTACTACTATTCCCATAACATAAACTTGGTATATAATGTGACCTGGATAACACTTAAGCAAATCTGTACCCAACAAGGTTACTGAAGGCACCAAGTGAAAGAGTGAACTGATTGGCTTCCGTGTCTTTCCCTGTAATCTGAAGACACTGGACAAGACCTGTGATAACTCAAGTCTATGAGTTTATAGTTTTTTAAAAGGAGCTAGTTATTTAAGATCATCCACTTAAAAGCAGGAGCGTTAGTTATGGCATTTATTTTAATTGTATTTGATCAACAGATTCAATTATTTAAGATTATTCCTAGTCAAAAATACGAGAAAAAAAATCACACCTCCAATTAACATAATTGAACTAAGTTGTTACATATACATTTAAAAGAGAAGTTAGACTACAGTCCAAATAGCATAAAGACCAGAATGCTATCTGCTAAAAATAACTGATTTTAGAATACTTCCTATATATAAAAAATAGGAGGCAAACCAGCACCATAGCTGAAACCTACTTCTAAAATTCATTAAGAGCCAGAGCTGTGGAACCTCTGGGTGCTCTCTCTATATACACATTCATACTTACTTGAAAACAGCAGGTTGTATTATATAGGCTGTTATAAGGATAGAAATTTCAGATTTTATAGGGAAACAGATTTTTACAGTAACTTCTCAATTATAACTACACTAATAATCTCTAAAAATACATTAAAGAACCTAAAACATGTTTCTTAGTACAGACTCAGATCAAGAGTCAAATCCCAATCCCCTAAATTATACATAAAGGCTATAAAAATATAGGTTATAATACCTGAACTGCTTTAAGCTAACATTCCATCATTTTTAGAGTTAATTTTAAGTGACTGGCAACCTAAAAGGGAAAAAATATACACTCACCAACTGAGACAAGTGCATCTCCTCTTCTTTTTCCTATTCTTGAATTTAACAAAGCCATTTCCTCAGTGTTTTGGCGTGTAAAAAGAGAGTGTTTGGCATGACTTAGCAGTTCAGAATCTGTGAGCTCACCATCTTCCATAAAAGCTTTGGCAATCTCTACTGTTTCTGTTTCCAAATAGTGTTCTGGATCCCTGGAGTAAGTAGAACAAATTTCTATATTTGTTTTCACAGGAAGATTAGGGAAAGTTTCAGTTTTCCCAATTTCTGTTTTTATATTTTTAGGCAAGGCTTGTTCTTTTCCCAAAAGATGAATATTCTCAACAAGAGATACTTTGCTTCCCAGTAGCAACTGCTGTTTGTCTTGCTTCAACTGAGGCTGACATGGAGAAACTTCAATGGAGCGGTGATTTTCTGAAGAACCACTCTCAATGGTACAGTTACTTGATAATTTAAATTCTTTATTGTTGGCCTTTTCCAATTTGGAGTTGCCACATTGTTCTGGGGTTCTCTTATCAATACAAGAGGGGGGAGGTATTTTTGATACATCTTGTCTAGATGTAGATGAATGCTGAAGACCACATTCAGTTCTAATTAGATCGAATTCTTCTAACATTCCCTTAACTTTGCATAAGGCACTTTCAGAAACTGGAACTTGTTTCCCACTTGCTGTGCTAAATCCGGAGAAAGTAGATGACAGTAAATTTTGGGAGGTTTGTAGCATAGCATTTTCTTCATTTGTGAACTTGTCTGAATGTTCACTATTTTTAAGTGATACTTTGGGAAAGAGTTGCTTGGCACTATCTTCTATCTTAGAAAACACCTGCCTTGCCTTTTGTAATGCAGCATCTGATACTTGTACAGATTTTCCACTTGCTGTACTAAAAATCCCACAAGCATTCGTACAAGAGACTGACTTCGGAAGCTTTCCCATATTAAATTTACATGTATCAGAAGTTTTTGAATTATTCTGACAAGTTGGTATTTCAGAAACTTTCTCCAATCCAGATATACTTTGGTTAAGTTGCAAAGTGTGTTCACTTTGAATGCCAGCAAAAACCTTATGTGAAGACGAACTATGTTCTGCATCATCCAGAGAGTCAGGAAAAATAATATCCTCCGAATCATCCATTGCATTAGGATAACCTGCCACAATTCTCATGTGGCAAGTGTCTGATTTACTTTTAGGGTTTTGCTTAATTATCATACTGCAGTTATCTGTAAATCCCTCTGTCGCTTTTGTCTGGTGTGCAACAAAGACTCTTTTACTATTTGCTGTACTGTATGCAGGTACAGCATTATTTGAATCTGAATTCAATTTCTGAATTGAATTAAAATTGTTTGACTCAGATATGGCCACTTTAATGGCTGTATTTTCATTTTTGCACGAGGAGTTAGTCACAAGTTTCTGAACACAAATATCTTTATTTATAATTTGTGGGTCAATGTCTGCTTCTCTTATAGTGGATGTTATTTCAGAAAAAATAGTGTTTTCTCTAACAGTCTTCACTACTGATCCAGTACCAGAATTATCAACTTCATTTTTTGAAAGATATTCTGATTTTTTATACACCTCACTGGAATGACAAAAATCCAAATGGTATGAATACCTGCTAGACATAGTACTGTTACTTAAATAGGTCAAGACTTGTTTTTCAGAGGGAGGATTTTTGTCATTTTCAGATATGGTACTACTTGAACTATTTCCACATGAAGGATTTTCTACATAATCATCAGGATATTCTTTTAAACAGATAACCCTGGCAGTATTTATTTTTTCTGGTTGATCATCCAATTCTCCTTCTCTAAGCCACTTTTTTGCTTCAAATAGTGAAGTCTCACTCACAGAAATTTTTCTGCCATGTCCTGTGTAAAATGCTAAAGGTGAATTTTCAATAGCTGAATAAGTGAATTGATTTGTATAAATCGTATGCTTTGTGATTTCTTTTTCTGTATTTTCATGTTCTTTAACTTTCAGAGAGGCTTGATCTGATATTTTAAGATTTTCAGTTTGTTTGTATAAATTGCCACTTAAAAGCCTGGGTGCCACCACAATCTCACTAGAATCAAGTTTTTTTTCCTTTAGAGAATTCTGCATTTCTTCATACTCTGGTGCAGTTGTTAATTCAATGGTCTCACATGCTAATTCAAGCCCATCATCACATTTCTCTCTGTCCTTGGACATCTTTGCCCCTTGATAGCTAAAATTAGTGATTCCACTATTACCTTGCTCTTTTTCATCAAAAAGATTTTTCACTTTGTCCAAAGATTCCTTTGCAATTTCTATTTTTTTCCCACTAGCTGTATGAAAAGCCAACATGGTAGGTTCTTTGATCTTTTTTATTTCACTTTCTGGTCTTTGTTGGAGGGTCAGTAATTTATTTTCAGTACCAGTTAGGTCACTTTCTTTCATTATTTTGTTTTTTCTTCCACTGTTTTCTGTTTTTTGATGACTTGAGATGTCTATTTTGTTGATATCTATGCCAGAAAGTAATTCAGAATTCAAGGAATCTGAAAAGTTACTCAATTCTTCTTCTGTCCATTTTTGATCAAAGAGATTTATAACTTTATTTAATGACTCTTTGGAGACCCTTATATTTTTCCCGCTTGCTGTCTGAAAGGATAAATCAAAAATGTCAAAATCTTTTATGTTTTGTCCCATTGTATTAGCTGTGAACTGTTGCTTATTTGACGTATTAACACAAAATGTTTCTTCAGCTTTTGCAACTTCCAAACAGGTTAAATCTGACAAACCTTCTTTAATTTGAGTGTTTCCTTCCTTCATAAGCTGGCTAGATAATTTTAGATCGATGTTGTGCTGATCAATACATGGCAAGCTGTTTTCTTCATGAATATAAACTATATCATTTTTACTTGAATCACTGCCAACAGATTTTAAGTTATGAGTATTTCCACTGGCATCAGTACACTGGTTATCTTCATTTTCTGTATTTCCCTTGTAACCTTCAGTATTTTCTTCAACAAAAGTGCCAGCAGTCATTTCAATATTATTTTGTAGTGTTAGTTGGCTTTTATTATTTTTCTTATTAAAATTTTTATCATTGTTACAACCTTCTATCTGAATCATTGAAACAGCAGAATCATTACATTTACTTGAGAAACTTCTTGTATCTACTTCTACAGGAGGTTCCTCACTGATATTTTCAAGGTCCCTGAACAGTTGCTTAGCTTTCTGCAGTGCTTCACTACCAACATTCAGTTTTGTGCCACGAGCAGAATAAAAGCCTCTAAACTTCACTTCATTTTTATCTGCTAAACAGCCACAAGCACTTCTGTTACAGTTGGTTCTCGACAAGCAAGCAAACCTCTGGTTACCTCCAAGTACACCTTCAAATTTCTTACTGCTGTCTACCTGAATGATAGACGGGGCATTAATTGTGAGATGAAGATCAGTATTTCTGCATTCTTCAGAAGCGCTATTCAAGATAGTCAGCTGGTTTTCAGGCATTTCAAATGAATTTTTCCGTATTATGTGGTTTGGTTTTCTGAACTGTGTAAATTCAAACTGACTTCCCGATTCTTCCAAAATAGTAGAAAGTTCTGTAATTTCTGCCTTTTGGCTAGGCGTTAAATTATGATTTGAATTAAAATCTTGCTTTAAAGATGAAGTTGTAGGGGCTATGTGACCACTTTCACTATCAGAAACGTAAGCGCTACTCTGCACAAACACCGATACACTATTAATTGACTGTGGATCAAGTGCAAGAGGTTTGATTAGTTTCTTTTGACTTTCTAATGATGAGGTATTAACAATTTCAATACATGCTAAGTTAGTAGGATAATGTTCTTCAATATCTTTGAAGAGCATTTTACTTTTCTTAATGTTGTGTTCAGAGAGTTTTATCTCTTTATTAGAAGCTGTTCTGAAGCCATTTCCAAAACTGTGATTTGAAACTGGATCTGATAGTCTTGCCCAATTATTCATGTAATCATTATTTCCACTGGATTTCCTAACTATATCCAAGGTGATGTCTGATTTTGAATCTTGATCTAGAGTCATTTTTAGTTGCTGCTTTATGCTATTTCTGTTCTTTTCTGTAAGATCATCTATGTTTGATGAATCAAAATCCTTCAGAATTGACACTTTGGCTGCTTGTTTGTCATTCATGTCTGTACATACCATCATGGTAGAGTTCTTGAGAACAGGTTCTCTTACACAACAGAGGTCTGCATCGTGAAGTTCCTTAATATTTCCTAAAACAGGAATATTACTTTCGTTAGTTATCTCTAAGACAAAATTATTCTCATCATCTGGGAAATGTTCTTCAGAGTTTGGATTGGCAGCTATTTTTGAAATCAAAGTAGTTTCTTTTTGGTCTTTTTGGATTGTGGTGAGATTTGCATTTTGGTCGAATTGTACCTTCATAGAAGGTGATGCTACTATTACATATTTTTCAGCTGACAACACCTCAGTATTTTTAGAATTTGCATTTAAAACATACATTTCTTGATTCTTTTCCATGGGAATATTTTTGATTAATTCAAAATCAGCTTCATGATTTTTACATTTTAGTTTCTCTGATATTTTATATGATTCTTTTCCTCTACAAGTCATGACTGGGTTTGATGGAGGATCTCTGGAGCTAGGAGTTAGACTGGTATTATCATGGTCAGATGAAAAGCTTTCTGGAGATTGAAAGTGAATACCACAACCTTCTACTTCTGAATGTGGCACAGGAGGGTGACCTACTGCAGGCAAGACCTTTTCTTTTATATCTGAAACTCTTTGACTTTTTGCATCATCTTCACAGTGTTTTTCCTGCAAGAATGATAGGAAATCAGTTTCTGTGGTTATAAATGACTGCAGCTTTTCCTTATTAATTTTTGCTTCTTTATAATCAAGATCCTGAGGTACTGTTTTATTATTAACAAAACTGGTTCCATTATTGGAAACTTTTCTCAGAATTGTCCCAGAAGAGCTGGTTAAAGACAAGGTTGGTTCTTCGGAATCATTCTGTGGACAGTTTTTTTTGACAGAAGAAGAGTGTACTAAACCTAAGCATGAAGACACAAAGTGACAAAATTAAATTGAAGTGCCATCAATTACATTCACTAAGTATTTTCCACCAAGTAAAAAAAGTAGTATCTAAAGCAAGAATTACATGAAAAGTAAGAAATGAATGTCAGGCTTAAAACAAAGAATTCTAAATATTCTCTTTTTCAAGTTATTACATTTTCCAACTAAAGATAAATAGGACTTAATTTTTTTCCTGACATTTATCAATTCAATCAAAATTAGCATGTAGTTCAAGAAAGCAGCTAGCTACCATAAGTAAGATTCAAGAGTTTCACTGGAAAATAAAATTGGGAAAAATTCATTGTTAATATTGGCATAATAGCAAGTAAAAAAGCAAAGCAAAGGAAAGGAACTAGAAAAGTAATCACTTCCTTTAGATAACTGGGTCTTTGATATTGAAGAAAATCAACTTTCATTTTTTAAAAACTTTGAGAGCAAGAGCTAAAGAGAGAGAGAGAATGCATGCGCAAACATGAGTGGGAGGAGGGGCAGTGGGAGAGGTAGAAGGAGACTTCTGCTGAGTGGGGAACATGACACAGGGCTTGATTCCAGGACCTAAAAGATCATGACCCGAGCTGAAGTCAGATGCTTAACCAACTGAGCCATCCAGGTATGCCCCCCAAAAAATCAATTTTTAAAAACAGGTTATACAGATGAAATGCCTGAAGTATGACCTAATCTCAATTATAAAGGCAAATGAGTTAAAGTGCTCTAATTTTTTCAATCCTCTGAATTCCCTATTGGCAAATAAAAATTATTAATCTCATTTTATTTAATCAGTGACCACCATTACATATTAGCTCTTTCATTGATTTTAATTCTGACATACACAGTATCAAACATTTTTCTCTGGAAATTAACCCAAATCTCATACAGTTCCTTTGTAGTCCAGTTCCACCAAACCTATTATTCAGAGATATTCCACCCACTAAAATCTTCTCAAAGGAAGATGAAATCATCTTTTTAACATACAATTTAGCTACTGATGAAGGAATCATTGCTCAAATAAAAACTGAGCTTCACTGTGCACACTCTGACACCCAGAGATACAATGATAACTCTAAATAATCTCTAAATACTTAAGAAAAGTATGTAACAAAAATAACAAAAATCACTTTTATTTTAGAACTGGCTTACATTAAATTCAGCTAGCAATTAGGTTTTTTTCCTATCTTTTTTACCTGACTTAGAGAATATAAAGTAAACAGCACAAAATATTTATAGAATTGTCTACTCTGTATACAATAAAATTAAAGCAGAAGTAATCAAATTCTTGATTCTTATGTATCACATGCTCTGTCTCAAGAGTGATGATTGTATATATACTTTGCAAACTGATCCAACAAGTGTGACTAAAATGATATTGAACATTGATAATCAAAGGCCTAAACAATGCCTATAGACATTGCCTCACATTGAATAAAAGATACAGAGATTTTAAAAAACCAAAGAACTACAGAAGGAAAACCAAAAAAGAAACTAAAGAAGGAAAGCAGGCAGTATATTTTTTAGAAAGATTAAAGAGAGAGACACATATTCAAATAAGGAACTTGTCACCATCCATAAAACTACATGCACCATTCCTTTGCACTCACACAGAAAAACACACCCAAAGGTACCTGAATCAGCATTTGTAAATGTCAGTGGTCCTTCAAAAGCATTTGCTTCATATTGGTCTGAATGGTTAGTTAGTCTCAACTCCCGGTCTTTCTGTGTTTTTAGTCCTTGATAAGATGTTTCATCATTTATAACATAAATAAACTTCTTTGTTTTCTTTTTCAAAGTGGATATTAAACCCGAAGTCTTTAAAGCTCCATAAGTATGTTTAATAGTGGTTGGCCAGCTTCCATTATCAATTGAACCTAAAGAATCCTCTTTCTGTGAGCAAATAGTGTATTTTTCCAGTGCACTTTCAGGGGCGTCAGGTTCTTCTTTAGAGTTTAGATCAGTCATATGATTTGAGAACACTGCATTGGACATCTCTTCAGGTGATTCTCTTATTCTGAATATAGACTTTCTGATACCGCGAAGTGGAGAATGTATTACAGAAGTTTCAGATATTGTGTGCTTTCCTGAAAGAACAGAATCTTCAAGAGATCCAAGACACTGCTCTTCATCCATCTTATTTACCACTGTTTCCTTATTTAATGTTGTCTCTGAATACTCTGGTACACTTGAAATCTGTGGCAAAGAATTTTCCAAAGTTATAAAGTTGGTGCTTTCTTTCTCTGTAATTGTGAAGTCTTTTTCTGGATTATTTTGGTCACAAGAAGAACTATGCAGTAGAGGTGATTTCTCCATCTGGGTTCCACTTAGACCTGGGAGAGTTAGGTGGGACCATTCAGAGGCTGAAGACAGCACAAATTCTTTGGAGATTTTCTCATTTCCATTCCCAAAGGGCTTCGGATTTGTTATGTTCCAATCTAATGGGTCACTGTCATTTGGTTCCATTTCAGATAAAAATGAATGTTTATTTTCTTTCATTTGCTTTTTAGTTTCTTCACATTCATTGGTCTTTGTTTCATTGAAAATATTTTTCCTAGTCTTGCTAGTTTTTATTTTTGGTAGATTTCTTGTTTTATATTTAGGAACACATAATGAAAAACTATCTTCTTCAGAAACATCTGCAACTGTTTCACGTACTTCATCTTCTAGGACATTTGGTGTTGACTTTCCAAAATGGTCTTTGCAGCTATTTACTTTACCAAATGAATCCCCTAACATTTTCCCCAAACCTGTTTAAATTTAAAACAGAAGTATATTAATAACATTTCAAAATATAGTCATATGATTTATATACTTCTTGCAACCTTTCTCATAGAAATAGTATACACTAAATAACACAAAAAGTAGTATTTAAAGGGTTATCCTGAGTGCTAGCTTTTTTGGGGGAGGGGAGAGGAAGAGAGTGCCACCCTTCTACTGTTCTTCTGGTAAAGACTGATTCCAATGTCCCCAGAGTCTTTTATTCATACTCCAGGTCCCCATAACCTTTCTTTATCAGCTCTGTACATTTAAAACTCACTTAATCTTACTATATATATACAATTTGACATTCTAAGTTTTATCAAACCAGATGTTCCAAATTAATTTTGTGGCCTTGGGCACCTGGATGGTATAGTTGTTTATAAGCATTCAGCTCTTGGTTTGTGGCCCTCCAATAACTGAGAGTAAAATATGATTTTATATACACGTACTAATATACACAGTTATCCAATCCTACACATTTACACATACACATATACTAAGAAAAATGTAATATTCCATTTTTTTTTTAGATTTTATATATTTGAGATAGGGAGAGCATGAGCAAATGAGAAAGAGAGAGCACAAATGGGGGGAGGGGTAGAGGGAGAGGGAGAGGGAGAAGCAGGCTCTCCACTGAGCAGGGAGCCCGATGTGGGGCTCCATCCCAGGACCCTGGGATCATGACCTCAGATGAAGGTAGATGCTTAACCAGCTGAGCCACCCAGGTGCCCCCAAGAATGCAATATTCTGTAACTTTTGGTACCCCTGATACACTAATTACGTTGTAATTAGAAAATAAGACCTTCATATTTGTTGATTATTAGTTTTATTCTTCTCTCTGTAAGATCTGAGTTATGGGTTTTGTTTCTGTGTCATAATAGCATCTTTTTTCTTTTCCTTTTTTTAAAGATTTATTTGAGATAAAGAGTGCACACAAGCTGGGGTAGGGGCAGGGGGAGAGGAAGAGCAGCAGATTCCTGGCTGAGCCCACCACAGGACTGAATCCCAGGACCCTGAGATCATGACCTGAGCCGAAACCAAGCATCGGATGCTTAACTGACCAAGCCACCCAGGTGCCCCTACAATAGCATCTTGAATGGTATTATCTTACCATGACTAAACATTTTCATTTAAATCAAGTTAGTTTCAGGGCACCTTGGGTGACTCAGCTGAGGGTCTGATTTCATCTCACGTCATGATCTCAGGGTCCTGGGATGGAGCCCTGCTTTGGGCTTTCTGCTCAGCAGCGAGTCAGCTTGCTCCTCTCCCTCTGTCCCTCCCCCTGCTCATGATCTCTTGCTCCCTCCCTCTCTCTCAAATAAATATTTTTAAAAAATAAATCAAGTTACCTTCTATGCATGGTATGTTCAGTAACTAAGAATGCAAGGAAAAACAGTGTATTTTCTCTAAGAAAGGAAGAGCAATACTTCAATGATGTCAGTTAAAAATAGCAGTTCAATTAAACAGAAGGACTTACCTTGAATTTTAGCTTCTCTTTGATTTTTGTTTTCTTTTTCTGGCCCAGAAGGGATACACCTATCATTTTTCTTCAGACTTTCATCATGTTTAGGAAAACAACTTTTAAAAATCTGCAAAAGTTATATTTTAAAGTCACTAGTATAAAAACTCTCATTATGCATTTATTTTCAACCTTAGAGACAGAATTACTTCACACGAAGTCAAGAAAATCACATATAGGATCAGGCTTAGAGACTTTCCAAAGGCTTAGACAAATCATAAATTAAGGAATGAAAAAATGCAAGATAAGTAATATTTTAAGAATTCTAAAATTGTAAGCAACTGCAATAGCATAATCAAGTTGTTATATTTACTTACGGTAGTAGTGTCATTAGGAAATACAGCTGCAGATGCTTCCTCATCCCTCACTATAAGAAAAAAATTCAATTTATCTAT
This sequence comes from Taxidea taxus jeffersonii, assembly GCA_003697995.1. Lineage (NCBI taxonomy): Eukaryota > Metazoa > Chordata > Mammalia > Carnivora > Mustelidae > Taxidea > Taxidea taxus. The sequence goes on from ML103254.1 coordinate 54,537, forward strand.
AATGTATTATACACCATACCCTAAAGTTAATGTGAAAGCCTAAGTATTTTTTGGTCAGACAAGACACTCTACTAAAGTAAATGGTGCATTTGAAACAAAACAAATTGACTCAAGTATGGTAATTAGAAAAGTCAATCAACAGAAGCTACATTCAATTCCTTAGTATCACTCATAAGGTGCTTCTAAGAAACTGGTTTGATGACCCTGACTTTAGATGATACTATCATGAAGATTTAGGGAATCAGCCAGAGCTATGGGATCATGACTTAAAAGACAAAGCTTACAGACTTAAGCATTTATTTAGATAATATTACTGTCTCAAAGTATACTTTATGTTAAATACTTTGTACTTTTTAACATGTTTTTACCAGTTATCTCATCTAAGCAACAACAACAAAAAACAGTTAAATTCCCAGCTAAAGAGAAATCACAATTGAATGTATTTTTGTTAGAATAATAATTTAAAAAATCCTCGCTTGCCCATAAATGGATTCCTATAGAATAATACTCCTTAGAACACCACTTTATATACTTGTGATTTGTTCCAATCTACACTAAGTAGAATTATTCTGAACTACAAACACAATTCTCAAAAGACAGTATTATCTAATTACTACTCATCTTTTCATATATTCTTTTTGTCAGAAGGCTTAGAGATGACACTATACCAACATCATCTACTGTCTTACATAATACTCATTTGCTAGTATTACCTATTAGCACAGTAGAACTAAGGGTGGGTGGTGTGGCTAAAGAACTTGACCAAGACATATCAGGATCCACCTCAGCTCCTAGACTTTCAGAAATACGTTTTGGTGTCTGACCCTGGAAATAAAGAAAATATTTATTTCACAGAAATGCACTGATGATTGAGTATTTTTTTCATTTATCATTTATTGAATGCCTACATGAGATTGTAGGTACATATTTGTGAATCTCAGGGCAAATGTAGGACTCTGTTGTCAAATTCTCAATTACTACAGAATAAAAAACCAGGCAGAATATTTACCTTCATAAGCTTCGGTGTATGAAATAAGCTTCCACATACCACTGGGGGTAAAATGAGGGGAAAATTACTAAGTTTTATATTTATTAAAATATAAGAGTCTTCTAGAAATAAAAAGCCTTGTTTTTAATCATACCTGACTTCTCTCTTTGTGGTGTTACATGTGTACATTGTAGAAAAGGACTAAAATGAAAAAAAAAAAAAATCACACAAACCCTTCAGATTATCCAAAGATAACAGAAATGGCAAGAAGAAACAAAACATTAATCTTATTGAAAAAAAGGATTCTCAGTCACAATTATTAGACTTACACTACTTTCTAGTATTTTGTTGCTTTTTAAGTAACAAAGTAACTACTTTGTAAGTAACTACTAGATTATACTTAAAATGTCCACTAAAAGTAATGTATAAAGTATTCACAAATTTCAGTTCCTAGGAACTCTATGTTCTGAATTTAAAAATTATGTAACATGAATCTATAAAAGCATATTCTCTTAAACGATTCCAAGTACACAAATAATTTATATTATGCTGCTATTTCAAGGGCATTGCTTTTCATCATTATTTCTGTAACTAAAAAAGTCACAGAATAGATACAAAAACCAATGAATTCAACATTATAAGAAAAACAAAGTAAATGTTTCTAATGTAAAAATTATTGTATTAAAGGATTCAACCTAGAAGATTATTTAAAAATAGAAAATCCTCTTTCAGGCTCTCAGTCAAAATATTAGCACAAAAATTAGATGCATTTCTATAAAACAAATAGCATACGTAGGAAAATTTTGCATTTAAATATTTTAATATAACACAACATACCTTCCACTAAGACAAGAATTTAGGGGTGGGCTGGTAACATCATTTGTTTGATCCATTTTAGACTTCACTGTGCAACAACTTTTATGTTTACTATTGGTAATATCCTTTCCTGAAACAGTACAATAATTCAGTGAGGATGTATATGCTCTGGATTGTGAATTTTCATTCTCTAAAAGTATTTATTTTTATTTTTATAAATAAAATTTTATTATTTGAGAGAAAGAGAGTGAGAGCACAAGCAGGGGGAGTGACAGAGGGAGAGGGAGAAGGAGAAGCAGACTCCCTGCTGAGCACAGAGCTTAATATGGGGCTTAATCCCTCTCAGGACCCTGGAGATCATGACCTGAGCCAAAGTCAGATGCTTAACCGAGCCACGCATAAACCCCATCCCTAGAAGTATTTAAAAACAAAAAGTCTCCTCTATACTGGGAAGGAGAATGTATGTAAAGTTTAGCCTGAAATGGTTTCTCAGTTTGTTGATTCCTCCCAAAAGGGGATGTCTGAAAGGATGTCTGCCCCCATTCAACAAATATATAATATACATAAGACACTTTGGGAAATGCAATTCAAGACAGCTTTAAGTTCAAAGAGTTCATAATACAGCAGGAAGAATTTTTTGAAATTCCACAAAAGTGGAATACAGAACAGAACGTTATATGTTCTAATGATTAAGTCACATGCACTATGGTATCATGGTGGCAAAGAATAATGCAAAAGACATTTACCAAAACCTACCAAGGAACCAAATTTGATCTGCTGAAAACCTTTCAAGATCTTGTTCTCAAGATCGGGCTTAAACTCCCCAAAACAAAACAAAACTAAACAACCCCCAACTCCCAAGTAACAAGGACTTTCATGATTTGACTTCTTAACTTCTCTGACAAGGACTTTCATGATCTGACTTAATTTCTAGGACATTCTTTCACATTCTACTTTTCAGCCATACCCAACCACTTGCATATCCTGTAAGAATACACTCTTTTACTCTAGGCCTTTGTACAAATTATTTCTCTCTCTTTATTTCTCTTGATCTCAAATATCCTCTTTCAGGCTTCCATTTTGAAACTCCTTCCTCTGGAAAAATTTAGTGGTCCCTAACATGAGATTAAGTGATTGTTGCTACCATATGTTCCCGCAGAGTTTATCATACACCATTCCTGCTTCCCCTAATAGAATCTGAGCTCCTTGAGGTAGAGAGCTTGTCTTTACCACAATTCCTGGCTGAATGAATTGGCAGTGATTAGGAAATATTTCTGTTGTTGAACACATCTACTTTATAAGCAATAATGCTCAGACAGGGTTTCTAAAGCTATATGTAGCTCTATCAAATCCCATTTATAATTTTTCCAAAACTCCTATTTTGTTTCACAAATATGGCATTCAGTTACTTATTATTCTTGTAAAAATTTGTTTAAAACAATAGGTTCTTTAATTGACCCTATAATCTCCAACTGAGAAAAGTTTTGGGAAAAATAAGTCATATCAATGTTAATGAGGCAAAGACCAAACTGAGAACTCTTTGCAGTAGCACAAACAAAACACTGCTTTATATTTTCATTTCTCAAGTAACAGGAAATAGATATAATCACTAACAAGCCAAATAAACATGTGAGTTAAAAACCCCACCTGAAAAAAAAACCCACCTGAACAAAATACCCAACATCTCTTTCTAATAAGACTTTTAGTTAAAGATACTAAAAATTATCTAAATGTATTTTTAAAAATGTCACCTTTTCCCTGTTCACTTTAACAAAGATCTTAATCAGGAAAAAACAAAAACAAAAACAACCTGCAGTTAAATAAACCAAACAATGAGCTACTACCACACACATTTATAATAGAATGGCTCAAGTCCAAGATAAAGATGAGATCTTGGAACAAGAAAAACTCTCATTCACTGTTGATGGAAAAGCAAAATGATGTGGCCACTTTGGAATTCAGTTTGCAGTTTCTTATGAAACTAAACATATTCCTACCATAAAAGCCAGCAATCATGTTCTTTGGTATTTTCCTAAATGAGTTGAAAATTTAGATCTACACAAAAACCTGCACATGATACAGTAGCTTTATTCATAACTGCCAAAACCTGAAAGCAACCAAGATGTTCTTCAGTAGGTGAACAGATAAACAAAGGAAAAAAAAAAAAGCATTATTCAGTGATAAAAAGAAAAGAGCTATGGGGTGCCTGAGTGGCTCAGTCGGTTAAATGTCTGACTGACTTTGGCTCAGGTCATGATCTCTGTTGTCCTGGGTGGGATCAAGCCCTGCTTCCAGCTTCACACTCAGTAGGGAGTCTGCTTTTCCCTTTCCCTCTGCCTCTCCCCAAACTCGTGCTCTCTTTCTCAAATAAATAAATAAAATCTTTAAAACCAGACAAAAAAAAAAAAAAAAAGAGGCATCAAACCATGAAATGATGTAGAGGAAACTTACATTGCTAAGTGAAAGAAGCTAGCCTGAAAAGGCTATATACTGTATGATTCCAGCTATATGACATTTTGGAAAAGACCATAGACAATAAAAAGACCAGTGGTTGCCAGGGTTGGTTGGGGGGTGCTATGAAACACAAGGGATTTTCAGGGCAGTGAAACTATTCTGTAGGATACTGTAATGGTGTATACATCACATTATATATTTGTCAAAATCCATAGACCGATACAGAGAATGAACTCTAATATAAACAAACAACTTCAGTTAATAATAAAGTATCAGTATTGGCTTAGCAATGAAAAACCCAAATGTAAAAAAAAGTAAAAAAATGAACCAGGCAAAAATAAGTTCACACCCAAATAAACATTTCCCAAGTAATCTGAGAATCTCATAAATAGGCTGAATAATGGTGAGATAAACTTGATGATTTTATGCAAAAGTAAAGATGCTGAGAAGCAGAAACAGCACATTTCCTCATGAAACTTTAGGGATAGTTCTTTTTAAACAGTAGATGTTAGAACTAAACAAGTATGTTATAAAAATAGCTTAAGCCTTATATTTTAATTCTGAATTTAAACTAAACAAAAACAAAAGGTATCAGGAAACTACAGTCAGAATTATTTATGCACTATAACCTTAAAAAATTTAATATTTTTGCAGCAAGCCCAGGGTAGCCTTATTAACTCATTCCTATCCTTCCCTAATTATAGATAGACCAATTCCAACAGGTTAAATTAGAGAATAAACCAGTGACTCTAGGTAGGTCTTCCAAGATTGAGTAGATTCGGCATTAACTGGTTTACGGTGTTTTTCCTGAGCACATTAAAAAAGATGGCTGTCCCTTTTACATGTCCACAACATAGCACTTTGTATATGTTCCTATTATAGCATATACTACACCAGTGTACTTATTTACATATTTTGTACTATACAAGACTGAGTTCCTAAAAGTCAAAAGTCATCTATTCATCTAGTCATCAGTTTGTATCCTGAATGCCTGCAGATGCTTAACTGACTGAGCCACCCAGGTGTCCTGAAGCCTTTTCCCTCTTAAACCTGTTTTACCGCCAGTGCTTACAATGTCTGTGAATGTCACCATTATATTCTTAGTTATATTCTAAACCTGTGATTTGATCCTTTCTTTGAAATCTCCAGATTTAGACTACTGTGGGGTCTTATAGCTTCTATCTCCCATATCCACTTTCACTATCATTTCTCTAATTCAGGTACTTGGCCCCTACCACCTGGACCATTATAGGTCTAATTGATTCCCTTGCCTTCAGTCTATGTTTCCATGACAATCACCTGATTAGTTTAAAATGTACACCTATGAGTTTTATTTCTAGAGATTCTAATTTAGTAGATTCGAGTATCAGGACCCGAAATCTTCTCTTTCATTTAGCACTATAGGAGATTCTTATGATCCAGGCATCACATTTTGAAAACACATCTCCAGAGACTGCTGCCAGTTATTAGGCTTTCTTTCTTTCTTTGTTTCTCTCTTTCTTTTTCAGGATTTTTAAATTTATTTTAGAGACAAGGAGAAAGAGAGAGAGCAAGTGCCTGTAAGCCGGGGGAGGGGCAGAGAGAGAGAGAGAGGGAATCCTCAAGCAGACTCCCTGCTGAGCAGAGACTGATGCAAGGATCGATCCCAGGACGCTGACATCATGACCTGAGCTGAAATCAAGAGTCTGATGCTTAACTGACAGAGCCACCCAGGCGCCCCAGTTATTAGGCTTTCTAAAGCAAAACAAATATTCATTTATTCTATAAAATTTTCACTGAGTAGTCACTCTGTATGCCACTTGGTATCCAACAACATACAAGAAAACCTTTGCCCATACCTAAATCCTCTTTGTATATATATTTTCTAGTACCATGAATTTCCTTTTTCCTAGTATTTATTCCACTATAATTGCTCATGTAAGTCTCCTCCATTAGAAGCTAAATGAGTATGACAGGGGAAAATGACCTAAAAGATAAGCACGAGTTAGCTAGATAAAAAGATAGGAAGTAACTAACTTCTGGGTAGAGGTAACAATGTATAAAGAGCCACAGAGCAAGGTGGTTTCAAAATGAAATTCAGAATAAATGAATGGCAAATTGAGGATGGGTGAGAGGGGGATTATGGCGGCATGAGTTAATGAGAGATCAGATTATAAAGAATCTTGTAAATCATATTAAGGAGATAAGATATTATCACGAAGGCAAAAGGAGGTGATCAAAGGCTTGAGGCAGGAAGTAGCATGATCAAATTTACATGGGATTTTTCTGCTCAACAACCTCTCAAATGGATTCAGTTTTTTAAGGCAATTAATACCTGGCTCTGTGTGCTCTTTTTAGCCTTAGGTTAAGTTTATTGGTCCCTTTTTTACATGCAACACTCCAAACAATCTGAATTACTTAATATTCTCTTAACAACCTACATCATCTTCCTCATGTTTTCCCCCTGTACATTATTACTCTATGCCATCTTCAAATTTTTGAATCTCACCTATCCTTCAAGGTTTAATTCAAATGAATCACTCCCTAACTCCTCCCAAACCTATTTACACTCTTTCTTCTCAACTCTCATTGTACTTTTTGTACTTTGCTTTTCACACGTACCACATTTAATTTTAGACTGTTCTCAGTCTGCTGTTAATTCCCCTTATTTGAGAGTCATACTCCAAAGAAAGGGAGAATATGTCACTTAAATAGGTAATAAACATTTGATGACTGACTATATAATCTTATTACATGATTGATGGGATATCTGGCATGTATGCCAAGGAAACAGCTGCCAAGTCAAGACATTTAAAGAAAATTAATAAAAATAACCTTCCCTGTCCTCTGTGAAAACCTACAGGAATAGAGTTTAATTAACATCAAAACAAATCCTACTTTTTTTTGGTAAAGGAAAGACATAATTTAACAAATCTCACTAAACAGGATATATAATGAAAGGAGGGAGGAAAAGAAGCACTAAGTACCCACATTATTTTACTTAATCCAAACTTATCAGATATTAAGTTCACAATCTCTATTTTCCAGGTGGGGAAAGTGAGCAAAAGATGTTAATTTGACCAACATGACACAATTAACAACAGAGCTGGGAGTTTTAACATAGGTTTGTCTGAATTTTTGGTTCATGTTTTTCCCTAGTTCACTCACTACATTACTTACCTGTGTCTAATCTGTATCTATCTAATTCTTTTAAAGGAGATTGTTGGTACATTGGCACAATTAGACCTTGCTCTTGGAATATTATTGGAGTTGAAGCCAACTGATGATAAGGTTTCCTTTGTGGTGTTTTAAATAGGTTTGGTTCATAACTGATTTTATATCCAGATTCTTCTGTGGGTTCAGAATTATAAGGTGGAGCTTCTAAAGAAAGTTCTTCAAACCAATTAAGACTTATAGGTCCTAAATCTGTAAGAAAAATAAAAATTCCATCTTGGTTTTAATCAGTGACAGGTAAGTTCTTGGCCTGTAAAAATCATAATAAAGAAAAGGATGCTTTAGATTTTGACTGTAGATTACTTTCATTAAAGCATATTTATTAAACAAGATCATTAACCTGTTATCCTTTCAATCTGTAGCAAGATATAACAAGGGTTTACAAAAGTTACAAGGTGATTGCTCCTAGTTATATTAGCTAGCTTTTCTAAAGTTTTCT
>ML103255.1:0-15573 GCA_003697995.1 Taxidea taxus jeffersonii
TTGCCATAAATAACAGATTGCTTTAGAATATAACATTGTTTTATGTAGAACGTGCCTTCATGTAGCAATTGTAGTTACGATTATTTAGATGGATTACCTTATTGACTTAGCATTTTAGGTTTCAACTTTTAAAACATAATGACATAGGTTTAAACTGTTAACTTAGGGGCGCCTGGGTGGCTCAGTGGGTTAAAGCCTCTACCTTCAGCTCAGGTCATGATCTTGGGGTTCTGGGATAGAGCCTCGAATCAGGCTCTCTGCTCCGCAGGGAGTTGGCTTCCTCCTCTCTCTCTCTCTGCCTGACTCTGCCTGCTTGTGATCTCTGTCAAATAAATAAAATCTTTAAAAAAAAATAAAATAAACTGTTAACTTGGAGTCCACTAATGGTGTTGCTGCTCGGATTAAAATATGTCAGAAAGTAAAATATATCAGAATGAAATTTCCTTGTGCATTAATGGAGAGAATTTAATTTTTTAGCATGTTCTTTCCCTTAGGTGAATGGTTATCAGTTGGGTAGCAATATGAAAACTGTGGTACTTTACAGTTGGTAGCCTGGTGTATCTCTTGTGCACGCATTTATTGAGAACAAATGAAGCAGACTATAATAATGTAAGACTGGTGTGCCTGCCTTCTGCCCAGCCAAGTCAGGTTACTTCTGTTATTAAATCCTTTCTAAGTTTTTGTACTTCAGACTGATAGAAAAGTAGGCAATTCTTTGTTCTTTATTTAACTCACATTGTTTGCTGTTCTCAGCTGACAGTCTGCTAAGGGTGCATCAGAAGATTTGGTAATGTTTGTTGCTGACCTATTTCGCAGTAGTTCTTTTTCTTGTAATTTTATTTTACTTACCTTAGTACTTTGCCTTGAAAGTAAAGGGTAGAGGTTAGTTTAGGTGTGTGTGTGTTGTTTTTTTTTAAAATATTTTATTTATTTGACAGATCACAAGTAGGCAGAGAAGCAGGCAGAGGGAGAGAGAGGGAAGCAGGCTCCCTGCTGAGCAGAGAGCCCATTGTGGGGGGGAGATGCAGGGATGCACTCTATCCCAGGACCTGAGATCATGGCGTGGGCTGAAGGCAGAGGCTTAACCCACTGAGCTACGCAGGTGCCCCTGTTTAAGTGTTTATATGTTTGTGAATTGTATATGGTTGTTAAAAGATGAAATTTAATAAAAAGCCTGAATTTGTGACAAATCTTTTTTTTTTTTGCTAGTTTAATTACTTCTTTGATCTTCCAACATTTTGTAATTAGGTTGGTGTTTTAAATATTTTAGAATTTTTCAGATTCAGAATTTTCAGACATTATATGTTCATTGGAAAGGGACAGAGTTGTTGGAGTAGGTGGGGATAAAAAAATGCCACCGCACCCCCCCACCCCCGCAAAAGCTAGTGGGAAAAACCTTTAGTTGCAACACTGTCCTTCCAGCCATGGAGTTAAATTTAGACTCAGGAATTGTAATCTCACTTGTAGTTGGTGATCACACTGGTGATTAATTAGGTTTATATGTTTTTAAATCTAAAAGCTTACCGTTTTTTTTATTTAAGTATTCTTGGATCTTGTATTTGGCCTTGGTAGGAAAAGCTGAATTGCAAGCCAGGTGGTAAAGAGCTAGGAATAATCTGCGCATGAAGAGGGGGCTTTATAAAACAGAAAATAATTCAAAAATTTTCACAGGTTGTGGCCTTAGTAAATGTCTTTAGATGACTTTGATAGATTTCTTGCTTCTGGCAGTCAATCATGTAATATTGTTTAGCTGTTCAGCTTGCTGTATTTTTTTTATTTTTAAAAGATTTTATTTATTTATTTGAGAGGGAATAAGAAAGAGAGAGAGAGCATGAGAAGGGGAGGTCAGAGGGAGAAGCAGACTCCCTGCCAAACAGGGAGCCTGAAGTGGGACTCCATCCCAGAACTCCAGAATTATGACCTGAGCTGAAGGCAGTCACTAACCATCTGAGCCACCCAGGCTCAGCTTGCTGTATTTCAGTTATTTTATAATAATTATTTTTAGAGATTTATTTATTTTAGAGAGTGCAAGTGAGCTGGGGGCATGGAGGGGGAGGAGAGGGGCAGAGGGAGAGAGAGAGAGTCACAAGCAGACTCCACAGTGAGTGGAGCCCCACTCAGGCTTGGTGTCTTACACCCTGAAATCAGGACCTGAGCCAAAACCCCAGAGTCAGCTGCTTAACTGACTGAGCCACCTATGTGCCCCAGGTATTTAATAATTATTAAAGTAAATGTTAAGAGGTGGTTCAGAGAAAGGAGCTTTCTAGATGGGACAGACTTCAGCTTTGTAGGGTTGTCATCCTTGTGGCTTTTAATTTGAGTGGCTGTGTAACAGCATCATTTTGTGTATGTATAGTTCTTTTATGTTCTAAAAGTGTTCTTATATAGCTTAGTAATTTTATGTTTTCACTTATAAAGAGAATTGAAGCTCTGAAACCCAAATAGTTGTCTAAACTGTTTCATAAAGCTCATGTATCTAGTAGGGGACTGTAGACTGTTATTTGCTAGTTATTTCCTTATTCAAAAAAGTTTGAAAGATTCAGAATCTGGAAGGTACGATTATGACAACTACTTAACTTTCCAGGCTTTCTTAGGCTGTCTCAAGTATGCCCTGTGTGTGGACTCTTCTGGCTTGCAGGGTACTGCCTCGTTCATATATGGAGTGAGTCATGCTTATTTTATTCTTTGGGTTGCAATCCAGGGGTATCTAACTTATTTTGCTTTTTTACTAATTCTGTTGCTCACACTGTTCAGTTTTGGCCCTTGTGCCCTTTCATGTTCCCTGTTCTTGTTTTGTTGTTGTTTTTAGCATTTTCTTTATCAGACAGTTAAGGCTCACCTTGTATTTTGCCTTTCCCAGTCCTAGAGTCAACCATTTCTCCAAAGATCTACCATGAAGAATTTTGAAGGGAAGTGACAGGTGGTAAATATGAAGAGTTTAGAAAATAGATTGAACAGTAGATCCAGTGACAGTAATACAAGGGAGCACATGACAAGGGGGAAGGACAGAGAACAAGCAGACTCCTTGCTGAGCAGAGAGCCTGACTCCTGAGCACTTGGGGCTCCGATACCCAGGACCCTGAGATTATGACCCGAGCTGAGTTAGACACTTAAGCTACTGAGCCACCCAGGCACCCCATTAAATTTTAATATGATGTGATGCATGACGTGAGGTTCATTTTTTCCTGTATATATGGATGTGTAATTGTTCCACCATTTGTTGAACAGAATATCTTTTTTCTGTTGGATTATCTGCACTTAATGTTGAAAATCCTAGTTGTCCAAATATGTTTGTATATTTCATAACTATTCTGTTAACATGGTTCTATTTGTCTGTTTTTACCTCTAGACTATTTTAAAAATAAATGTACCTGTGAACAGTACCTGATGTTTTTGTGTATACTAAAAACACTTCTAAACATGTTCAGAAGCATACAGTACGTATTTGGCAATTGACTTTTTGATGTAATATTTTTGAGATCTATTTCATGCTGACTTTGACTGCTATAAATAGGATGACTTTATGTCTTGGTTTCCCAGGGACAGCCCTAATTCATTCCAGTTAACCTGGCGTAATTATAAATAGTACTGCTTTTTAATCTTTTAAGTGCCCCATATGATTATGTTGGGTACAGAGGTTTGAACGTTATCCGTTACCTGTTTGACAGACACATAGGTGGTTGTCTTATGTTGTAGAAATAAGGTGGCTAATTATTTGAGAAATAATTTCTCAAGTTAATGTCTTCTGTACACGGGTGAGTTTCTTGTGTTCAAATCTAGAAGAGAATTGATAGATTCATTGAACATTTGGATTTTATAAGATAACTGCAAAATTATTCTTCCTGTGGTGGGAGCAGTTGACATTCCCTTCAGTTTCACAGGTTCTCTTTTCCCAACTTCTTGCCAGTGTTTGATATTGACTGATACATGTTTTTTAAGATTTTATTTATTTTTGGGGGGAGGGAGACAGAGATAGCGAGAGAGAACTGTTGCTGGGAGGAGAGGGAGAATCTGGCTTCCCGCTGAGCAGGGCCCAATATCAGGACCTTGACTTAGATAACCTGAGCTGAAGGTAGATGCTTAAGCAACTGAGTCGCCCAGTAGGCCTATGTCTTCTTGATTGATATTTTATTTTATTTTTAATGATTTTATTTATTTATTTGACAGAGATCACAAGTAGGTTGTGGGGGGGAGAGCATGCTTCCTGCTGAGCAGAGGGCTCTTTGCAGGGCTTGATCCAGGACCCTGAGATTACGACCTGAGCTGAAGGCAGAGGCTTTAACCCACTGAGTCACCCAGGCGCCCCTTAACTGATATTTTAATACTTTGGGGATCTTCTGTGCGAAGTGATAGATCTTATCTTTTTTTTTAATTTTTAAAATTTATTTTTAGGGGCGCCTGGGTGGCTCAGTGGGTTGAGGCCTCTGCTTTCAGCTCAGGTCATGGTCCCGGGGTCCTGGAATCGAGTCCCGCATCGGGCTCTCCACTCAGCGGGGAGTCTGCTTCCTCCTCTCTCTCTGCCTGCCTCTCTGCCTACTTGTGATCTCTGCCTGTCAAATAAATAAATAAAATTTAAAAAAAATTATTTTTAAAGATTATTTAGAGCATGTGCCAGTGTGGGGAGGGGCAAAAGGAGAGGGAGAAAATCTCAAGCAGACTCCACACCTAGTGGGAGACCAACTCTGGGCTGGATCCCGGGACCCTGAGATCATTGATTTTTGCCGAGTAAGCTGTACTATTAATTGAGGTGGATTATGGTTGGTCATCATGCTTCCCTGCTCTTGGAACATAAATACTCACAGCTTTTTAGACTTAGTTAAAGGAAGCACACTTGACATTCTTTGTGAACTTTAGCAAAATTATTGATGGAAATTTCTTTAAAGTTGTCATGCAGTCTGGTAACTTGGGATTAAGTAGACATTTTGAAATTTAAGAGTATTTCAGAAATCAGGGTCAATCCACAAAAAAATAAATCAGTGATTACGTTAATATGAGAGATCATTGACATTTCCATTAAATGTTATTTTACTGTAACGTTTATCGATGGTGTTACGTGCTTTTTAGATCAGGTAAGAAAAGGATGAAAATGGAACTTTTCATTACATGTTAGGTAACTAATAATTTTGTTACCTTAAACATTTTTTTTCCTGTACTGTACCATAATCACGCTTTCATTGTTTGCTCTGAGGAATCTGAATGCCAACACCAAATGGTATTATTGGAAAAATAATAGTGTTACAAGCCAAAAGTGAATTCTTTCCTGAAATTGGAAAACTTCAAAAGAAAGTTTTCTGATACAATCATTTATTTATTTATTTATTAAAGATTTCATTTATTTATTTGAGAGAGAGTGAGTGAGAGGGAGCATGAGAGGGAGGTCAGAGAGAGAAGCAGACTCCTCATGGAGCTTGGAGCCCGATGCGGGACTCAATCCTGGGACTTCGGGACCTTGGGACCATGACCTGAGGTGAAGGCAGTCACCCAACCAACTGAGCCACCCAGGCATCCCCTTTATTTATTTTTTAAAATAGAATCTTTGACATGATCTTTTCTTTAAAATATTTATTTAGAGGCATCTGGGTGGCTCAGTTGGTTAAGCAACTGCCTTCCGCTCAGGTCATGATCCCAGCTCCATGGGGAGTCTGCTTCTCCCTCTGACTTCCCCTCTCATGTTGTCTCACTCTCTCTCTCTCTCTCAAATAAATAAATCTAAAAAAAAAAGTTTAAAATATTTATTTATTTGACAGAGATACAGTGAGGGAGGGAACACAAGCAGGGGCAGAGGGAGACGGAGAAGCAGGCTTCCTTGGTGAGCAGGGAGCCCGACGGGGGCCTGATGTCAGGACCCCGGGAACACGACCTGAGCTGAAGACAGACTCTTTAACGACTGAGTCACCCAGGTTCCCCTGATACAGTCCCTTGAAAAAGCAAAGTAAATAGATATTTAAGACCAATTTGAAGGTGAAACTAAGAACTTTTTAGGAGAATGTTTAGCTCTTAGACCTTAGCCCTGAAAGTTCTGAGAAAGTAACCAGATAAAACTTCCCACTCATGAAAAAGTTGAAATTGGATCATCCATATTGGCTGCTAGTAAATAGAGGGAGCTGTTGTATGGTCCTCAGATTTATGAAGTAGCCCACTCATACTAATTAAAAATCACAGAGTGCAATTAGTTTATGGAATTACAGGTCTAAGCGATTTTAAAGATCTGTTCAAGAGAGGTAAAATAGGTAAGATAACTAAGATAACATGGTACTAGTTACTGGATGTTGGTACCTTTTGTCGCATTTTTCTTCTTACTTTAAAAATAATGCATGTTTTCCCCAGGACATTCCAGCAGTACAGAGGTGTATGAATAATTTTTTTTTTTAAGATTTTATTTATTTGACAGAAATCACAAGTATGCAGAAAGGCAGGCAGAGAGAGGAGGGGAAGCAGGCTCCCTGCTTAGCGGGGATGCATGGGATGAGCAGCTCCTTCCTAGGACCCTGGGATCATAACCTGAGCCAAAGGCAGAGGCTTTAACCCATTGAACCATCCAGGCGCCCCAGTTTTATTGTTTTTACCATAGCACTCCATTATATAAGTTATATAGAATGTAACTTCCCATAACACTACAAAGGTGAGTACTTCTTATTCCTTTCATTTATATATGTTTTTATATTTTTTTTGCATATTTACACCTTGCTATTTTTATTTATTTTTAATTTTAAAAATTAAAATTTTTTTTACATCTTGCTATTTTAAAATACAATTTATGCATATAAATTCCATATATAAATTCCATATATGGTAGTTCCATATATAAAATTAACCTTCCCCCACCCCAGATGTGGTTAGTGCTCTATTTTTTTTTTTTTAAGATTTTATTTAATTTATTTGTTAGAGAGCGAGCACAGGCAGACAGTGGTAGGCAGACCCAGGTGTCCCTAGTGCTCTATTTTTAGTTTGCTAGTGTTGGGATTAAAGTGAGATGAACATTTTGACATACTTTCTAGTAGCTTTTCTCAAGGGAAATAATCCTCGTGGCTTTTATGAGTAAAGATTGTTACAGAAATCTTTTCAGTTTAGCTAGCATAAGAATAAAATAGTGTTGTTTAAAAGAAAAATGGGGTGCCTGTGTGGCTCAGTGGGTTAAGGCTCTGCCTTCAGCTCAGGTCATGATCTCAGGGTCCTGGGGGAGCCTGCTTTCCCCCTCTCTCTGTCTGCCTCTCTGCCTACTTGTGATCTCACTCTCTGTCAAATAAATAAATAAAATTTAAAAAATAAAAATAAAGGAAAAATGTAATTTAAATTGACTAAATTTTAATTTTTTAAAGGTTTATTTGTCACAGCGAGTGAGCGCATGCATGCACACAAGCAGGGGGAGTGGCTGGCAGAGGGAGAAGTAGGCTCCCTGCTGAGCAAGGAGCCCTACGTCGGACTGGGTCCCAGAACTCGAATCATTGCTTTGTTTAATTTTTAAAAAGAGAGGAGAAGGGATGCCTGGGTGGCACAGTTGGTTAAGTGTCTGCCTTCGGCCCAGGTCATGGTCGTGGGGTCCTGGGATTGAGTCCCACATCTGTCTCCCTGCTCAGTGGGGGGCCTGCTTTTCCCTCTCTGCCTGCTGTTCCCCTTGCTTTTGCTCTTTCTGACAAGTAAGTAAAGAGAATCTTAAAAAAAGAAAGCAGAAATTTTTATACCTAACAGCAAGCATATACCTAAGACTATTGTAGCTTCATGATGCGTGTTTTAAAAGTTAAGATTAAATTAAAGTGTACACTTGGTTTTACAGTTTGGTCAGTTACATCCTGTGGGTGCACAGACAAGCTAAGTCTTCCTATGTAACATTTGTAGGTGGACTAAACAATCATAAACCCAGGGGCACCTGAGTGGCTCAGTTGGTTAAGCATCTGCCTTTGGCTCAGGTCATGAACCCAGGGTCCTGGGATTGAGACCCAGGTTGAGCTCTCTGCTCAGCAGGGAGCCTGCTTCTTCCTCTCCCTCTGCTGCTCCCCCTGCTTGTGCATGCTCTCTCTTCTCTGTCAAATAAAATCTTTGAAAAAAATCATAAAGTCAACTTAGAAGTTCTCTGAAAAGTTATGGTTACATTAAGTACTTGGGAATCTAAGGTACTCGGTACCAAAATTTTTACTCTCACAGGAATCCTGTAATTTGGTACTGCTAGCAGAATACTTAGTCTTTTGGGGACAGAAAAGGGTGGAATGTGGAAAAGCTTTCCTTAATTAGAGTTAGTTAATTTTATGTTAGTAATAACAGCTAACATTTAGTGCTTACTATTCAATAGACAGTTCTTGCTGTTACGATTTCAGTTTTACAGATGAAAGAACTGGGGGCACAGAGATTAAGTTATAGCCCAGGAGCACAGCAAGTAAATGATGTTGGAGAATTTTTCACAGTGAAAATTGGTTAAAGAAAATTTAGGGGGGTTCTTTTTATTGTATCTCAAATATTTTTTCACTATTCTAAACTAGAGCACTCAGATTTTTCTTAGACTTGGATGGTTCAGTAAAACTGGTAAACTGAAGGTTTAGTTCATTAGTGTCTTTTCCTCCTTAAGGATTTATTTTTCATTTTTAAATCTTATTTATTTAAGGATGGTGTGCGCACACACCTGTAAGCAGCGGGGAGGGAAAGGGCAGAGGGAGAGAATCTCAAGCAGACCCTGCACTGAGTGGGGAGCCTGATGGCAGGCCTCTGTCTCACCCTGAGATCATGACATGAGCCAAATTCAAGAGTTGCATGCTTAACTGACTGAGCCTGCCAGGCACTCCTGAAAGCACTTTCTGTATAGAGTTTTGGAGGCGTAATAAATTTAAGGATTCAACTTGAGTAGTTTTTTTAATTAAGTAATTTATTTATTTGACAGAGATCACAAGCAGGCAGAGAGGCAGGCAGAGAGAGAGGAGGAAGCAGGATTCCCGCTGAGCAGAGAGCCCGATGCAGGGCTCGATCCCAGGACCTTGGGATCATGACCTGAGCCGAAGGCAGAGGCTTTAACAAACCACTGAGCCACCCAGGCGCCCCTTGAATAGTTTTTCTATTGTATATTTATAATCATCACCCTGAAACAGTTGACCCTTGAACAAGATGAGTTTAAACTCTGGAGTCCACTTGTACATGGATTTTTTTTTTTTTAATAATACAGAATGGTGTTGGAAATGTATTCTCTTTATGACTTTCTTAATATTTTCATTTCTCTAGCTTTATTGTACAAACATAGTATATAATGCATATAACATACAAAGTATGTATCATTTGACTGTTACTGGTTAAGGTTTCTGGTCAGTGGAAGGCTATCGGTTAAGTTTTTAGGGTGTCAAAAGTTATATGGAATTTCAACTGTGGGTGGGGTGGGTGTCTGCCCCTAACTGGGAGGGTGGGTATTTGAGGTCAGCTTTACATACATTTCTCTAACGTATGTCTCCAAATACTCAGTTATGTTAAATCATTAAGATAATAAATGTTGGAAACTTGGAAAATGATACAGATTTTAGTATTGGCTTCAGAATTAATAACTGTTAAGAAAAATCTACAAATGAGATGGAGATCAATTTAGCATACATATTTTTAGCTTTACTTTTTTCTTGGCTTTAGGGGGATAACCAGGAATAAAATATTTGTAATGGTATAATCAAACCAATAAGCTTTCTTTATTCTTTTAATTTGAATTATATAGGTAATCTCGAAGGGAAAAGAGAAGTTTTAGAGGTGGTCTACAGATTATAATTTTTTATTATTATGTTTGATACATAATCTGGAGGATTTTTATTATATTGCATAGTAATACTAGGTGAGAAAGTAATATTTAGTAAAATGTCTTTTAGTAATTTATCTTGTAATGATACTACTTGGCAGTATCTAAGGATGCAGTTAGGTTGATATTACTGGTCTGGTAATGACATTTTTCTTTTTTTTTAAGATTTTATTTATTTATTTGACAGAGAGAGAGAGATCACAAGTAGGCAGGGAGGCAGGCAGAGAGAGAGAGGAGGAAGCAGGCTCTCTGCAGAGCTGAGAGCCCGATGTGGGGCTTGATCCCAGGATCCTGGGATCATGACCTGAGCTGAAGGCAGAGGCTTTAACCCACTGAGCCATCCAGGCGCCCCTGGTAATGACATTTGTAATATTGACTGGGAATTAAGAGTAGATGGTGCTCAAGAGAAGTAAGTGCAACTGGAATAGAAAAATAGGGGTTTGCTTAATGTGTACTGTACTCTTTGATTTGTCTGTCTTCTGAAGGTTCCCTTTAAATTGCTTTTTATATTGTGGATGTATTATATATTTTGGATAGTAGAGGGAAGCAAAACTTTTTTTTTTTTTAAGATTTTTATTTATTTATTTGACAGAGAGATCACAAGTAGGCAAAAAGGCAGGAAGAGAGGGAGGGAGAAACAGGCTCCCTGCTGTGAGCAGAGAGCCCGATGCGGGGCTCAATCCCAGGACCCTGAGATCATGACCTGAGCTGAAGGCAGAGGCTTTAACCCACTGAGCCACCCAGGAGTCCTGTGAAGCAAAACTTTGTGTTCAGCCTCTTTATGTATTAGAAAATATGCAAGTACAACTTAATGGAATGAAAATGATACTACCAGTTTCTGAGGAATTGGGAGAGCTGTCTTCAGCTTGTGAAACTAGTAGGATCTGGGAATGTGATGGAATCACATTGGATTTTTCCTTTTACTTGAGGTTGGGTCAGATGTTAGTGATTTTTGAAGAGTAGCCAATCCTTTTTTTTTTTTTAGCCAATCCCTTTTAAGAAAGGAAAATTTATATGGGAACTGTAATATATATTTAAAAAGTGCAGTTGCTCTGGTTTATATGAAGTAATGGGAAATACTAAAACTTGAAAACCACAGGTTTAGATGACTGTTAATATCTTCTACTGTACATCTGTAACTTTGAAGTTCTGAAAAATTAAGGATCAGTAGTAAGAACATCTGAAATTACCTTTTTTTTTTTTTTTTTTACTGTGAGCCACACAAGAAATATAACAATTCCTCATTCTGCCTTAGTCTAAGTACATTAGTTTAGGACCTGAGATCCAGATTCTTGTTATTGATATTCTCTTAACCGTGCCTGCAGGTAAACTGCTCTCCAGTATGACTGGGAAGGTATTTTGTATTGATTTAGTGCCTGTAATCTGGAGAAAATACAGACTGGCCTTGAACTAATTGCTTAGGTTTTGGTGAAGAATAATGCAGATGCACTAGATAAGGATAAACAGATCTCCACAAATTGTTCAGAATTGACCTGTCAGTCTGTTTTGCCCATCCTTTGAGAAAACAAGTAAAATTTCTTGTCTCTTTTTTTTTTTTAAATTTTTAAAAGATTTTATTTATTTATTTGACAGACAGAGCACAAGTAGGCAGAGAGGCAGGCAGAGAGGCAGAGGGAGAAGCAGGCTCCCCGCTGAGCAAAGAGGCGGATGTGGGACTCAATCCCAGGACCCTGGGATCTTGACCTGAGCTGGAGGCAGCTGCTTAACCAACTGAGCCACCCAGGCGTCCCCCTTTTTTTTTTTTTTTTAATTTTTTTTAAAAGATTTTATTTATTTATTTGATAGCACAAGTAGGCAGAGAGGCAGGCATCTTGCCTCTTTTATACTGAAATTGGTCTGTACATGTCTCTCTGTTTACCTGTGTGTTTAACTTCAGGATGATTTTATCTCCTCAAATGAAAATTTGGATTATATCTCATGCCAGCTATTTTTTCCAGAAAGTTTTGTTTTGATAATAACTCACAGTAATTGAGGACTTACTGTGTGTGCCAGCTGCCTCTCTTAATACTCATAGATAAGGATACTAACTTTAAATCATCATGATTTTGAGGTGTTGAGATTATTTTGTTGAGTAATAACATTTTGTCTAACTCACCCATTTTCAGATTATTTTCAGTGTCATTATGAAGTAAGCTCAGAATTTTTAGATTTTGTGGTTCTTGATTAAAGATACTAAAAACTTTTCTGATTTAGTTAGACTAAAAACGTGATCATATGTGCCTGTATGTCAAAATTTATCACTCTTGTATCTAATATTGCCACAAATAAGAATGTGTTTGGATGGGATGCCTGGTGGCTCAGTCGGTTAAGCAGCTGCCTTCCACTCAGGTCATGATCCCAGGATGTTGGGATTGAGTCCCACATAGGGCTCCCGGCTCTGTAGGGAGCCTGCTTCTCCCTCTGCCTGCTGCTATCCCTACTTGTGCTCACTTGCTTTTTCTCTCTCTCTGACAAATAAATAAAACCTTAAAAAAAAAAATGTGTTTGGAATCTTAGAACCAGAACACTCTTAATTGGGTTTAAAGATACAGAGAAGTTAACGACAACGTACATGCTGGGAATACATACCTTTGATATTCTTTTATATTCATTTTGAAGAAATTGACTGTTGGGAAGAATGAATTCTTTATCTTGAATCGTCCCCTTCCCCCCACTATTCATCTCATTGCAATAAATTTAACTAAAAATCTCGTCTGTGTGGGTTTTCTTTGTTCTTATGGTTTTTATTTTTTAAAACCAAGAGCTGTTGTTGTGCCTTGTCTTACTTTGAGTTTGTTTTATTTAAACGATTATATTTCCTCCCCTGCCACTTTTCCTCGTTGTACTTGATTATTTCACGTTGAATGTATTTGACATTTTTTTTTCCCCCAGGTTGAATTGACCAAAGCAATGGTTATGGAGAAGCCTAGTCCCCTGCTGGTCGGGCGGGAATTTGTGAGACAGTATTACACACTGCTGAACCAGGCCCCAGACATGCTACACAGGTAAAACATTATTTTTTACCCTGTGGGTACTTACTACTACTAGAGTCTCTTAATGCATCATGCAGCTTGTAGGGTTGTTGCATAATAGTGCTTGGTACATAAGAACCAGTAAATGATTTCTGTTAAAATTATTTTTAAAAAATATTTTTAAAGATTTATTTATTTATTTGAGAGAATGAGCCTGCACATGTGCTAGTGGGGGGGGGCAAAAGGTGAGAGAGAGAACCCCAAGCAGATTCTCTGCTGAGCGTGCACTCCATGGTAGGACTATCCCATGACCCTGAGACCATGACCTGAGCTGACTGAAATCGAGAGTCAGATGCTTAATTGAGTGAGCCGCCCAGGTATCCCTAAAATCATAATTTAAAATAGAATATACAAGTAGAAAAAAGACTAAGTTACCTAACCTTACCCATTATCAGAAAAATAGTATCTGAGAATATAAAGGTATATTTATGCTTTTGTTTCTGGTTTTTTATGCTGTTTTTGATGAATCTTGAATATTTAGTGAATGTGTTGAAGGCTATTCATGTAATATTTTTGTGTTGATGTGCTTTAAAAAATTGGGGAAACTTCAGTGGAAATGATATAGGCTTATAAATTAAGTTTATGAAGTAAACATGGAAAGCTTTAGTAAAAACCATGTTGGCAATTTTTTTCCGTATATGCAGACATTTTTTACATACTGTCTTTTAGCTTTTTTACTTGATAATCTGGGGTCCTCTTTAAGAGTACTACATGTATTAACATTAATTTTAGCATCTCATTTTACAGAGATGTAGCAGACTTTAATCCCCAGTGATGAATTTTTCTTGGTTGCTTCCATTATTTCCTCTTACAAACAGTCTTGCATTATGCAGAACTATAAATATG
Organism: Taxidea taxus jeffersonii; assembly: GCA_003697995.1. Classification (NCBI taxonomy): domain Eukaryota; kingdom Metazoa; phylum Chordata; class Mammalia; order Carnivora; family Mustelidae; genus Taxidea; species Taxidea taxus. The sequence continues at coordinate 13,636 of ML103255.1, forward strand.
TCTACTTATGTGGACTTGTTAGAATGATTTCTTGTTTCTTGTTACTGGTTTTGTTTTTGTTTTTAAGATTTATTAGAGCAAGAGTGTGTGTGTGTGCTTGCAGGGGCAGAGGGAGAGAGTCCTAAGCAGACTCCTTACTGAGTGTGGAGCTGGATGTGGGGTTCAATTTCATGACCCTGAGATCAAGACCTCAGCTGAAACCAGAAGTTGGGCATTTACTGACTGCCACTGAGGCACTCCTAGAATATTTCTTAGAGTTTCTAAAATGTGTATCTGCTGGACCAGACTATTTTCCTCTATACTTTGATGAGCTTGCATATTAGATATTACATGCGCATTAGGTGCAAAAGGAAATTTATAAATTTGTTTTGAGTCCTTGCTCTGAAAATGGAAAATACCTCATATTCTTTTAAGGCTTTACAGTTTTCCAGTTTTACGTGTTTCTTGTTGGTCTTTACAAAAACCTTTAGTAAAGCGTTGTTAGGATAACTTTATTTTGCAGATAAAGATGGTAAGGGGTTAAAAATTGGCTGGCGTTGACATGACTGTTAACTGATTGAACAGGTTTTAAATCTTTTTCCTTTTTTCTTTTCATGTTTTATGTCAGAATTTGATTCTGTGCCCTCAGGTTAGATAAGTTTAGAAATTTGAAAAGGAGCAGGAGTTGAAAGATAATTAAATATGTTTCTTGTCAATATTGACATATATTGATGCCAACACCTCTTTCTTCATATTTTATCTCTGAAGTACAGCTTAGATACACAGGCATATCTCATTTTATTGTGTTTTGCTTTATGGTGCTTTGCAGATATTTTTGCAAATACTTTTCAAATTTTTTCATTATTATATTTGTTAGTGGTAATCTTTGATCAGTGATCTTTGTTATTATGGTTATATTGGGGTTCATGCCCATCCATATAAGACCATGAACTTAATGTTCAATAAATGTTTTGTGTCTTCTCACTCCTCCACCGATGGCTGTACCCCATCTCTCTCCCTATTCCCTGAGGCACAACAATATTGAAATTAGGCCAGTTATTTAACCTTATTATAATTGCTTTTAACTGTTAAGTGAAAGGAAGAGTCCCATGTTTTTTCCTTAAAAGCTAGAAGTAAGCTTAATGAGGAGGGAATGTTGAAAGCTAGAATAGGCCAAAAGCTAGACCTCTTGGGCCAGTTAGCTAAGTTCTGAGTGCAAAGCAGAAGTTTTTGAAATTAAAAGTGCTACTGAAATGAACACACAAGTAATAAGAAGGCACAACAGCCTTATTGTAGATATGGAGAAAGTTTGAGTAGTTTGAAGATTGAACAAGCCACAACATTCTATTAAGCCAAAGCCTAATCCAGAGCCAGGCCCTTACTCTTCAGTTCTGTGAAGGCTGACAGGTGACACAGCTGCAGCAATAGAGTTTGAAGCTAGCAGACATTGGTTCATGAGGTTTAAGGGAGGAAGCTGTTTCCATAAAATGGAAATGCAAGGTGAAGCAGCAAGTGCTGATGTGGAAGCTGCAGGGAGTTCTTCAGAAGATCTAGCTAAGGGAATTAACGAAGGCAGCTACACCACACAACAGATTTTCAAGGTAGATAAAAACAGCCTTATATTACTGGAAGTGATTCATGGGAAGATGTCAAAATATCAAGATGAACAGGAGTGAAGAAGTTGATTCCAGCCCTTATAGATGATTTTCATGGGTTCAAAACTTCAGTGGTGGAAGTAACTGCAGATGAGGTGGAAATAGCAAGAGAACTAGAATGAGAGCTGGAGCCTGAAGATGGGACTGAATTGCTGCAGTAACTTTTTCAGACTTTAACAGATGAGGAATTGCTTATGGATGAGCAAAGAAAGTGATTTCTTGAATGGGATCTACTGGTGAAGATGTTGTAAAGATTGTTGAAATGACAACATGATGGGTTATTACATAGACTAAGTTGTTAAGG
>ML103255.1:20373-35800 GCA_003697995.1 Taxidea taxus jeffersonii
ACTGAGCCACCCAGGCGCCCCCGCGCTCCCCCTTATAAAGGTTTTAACAATATTTCCTTTTCTTTACCTTAAGAATACAGTATATAGGGGCGCCTGGGTGGCTCAGTGGGTTAAAGCCTCCGCCTTCGGCTCAGGCTCAGGTCATGATCTCAGGGTCTTGGGATCCAGCCCTGTATCGGGCTCTCTGCTCAGCAGGTAGCCTGCTTCCTCCTCTCTCTCTGCCTGCCTCTCTGCCTACCTGTGATCTCTCTCTCTCTGTCAAATAAATAAATAAATAAATAATCTATTAAAAAACAAAAAAGATTTTATATAAGGGGGAGCGCGTGGGTGCCTCAGTCATTAGTGTCTGCTTTTGGCTCTGGTCATGATACCAGGTTCCTGGATAGAGCCCTGAGTCAGGCTCCCTGCTCAGCAGGGAGTCGGCTTCTCTCTTTTCCACTCCCCCTGCTTGTGTACACTTTCTAGTTGTCTTTCTTTCTTTCTCTGTAAAATACATAAAATCTTAAAAAAAAAAATCCTTTATAAGAAAGAGAAAATACATTTATAGTACTGTAGTGTATGTATTTATCAAGAAAAATCTGCATATAAGTGGACCTGCAGAGTTCAAATCCTCTTGTGCAAGGGTCATCTGTATTTGAGAATTAAATAAGCACTAATTACTTGAAATTTGTTTTCTTACATAGAATCTGAGGAAGAGGTAGAGGAACCTGAAGAAAGACAGCAGACACCTGAGGTGGTACCCGATGATTCTGGAACTTTCTATGATCAGACTGTCAGGTAAGAAAAACTTTGTTCATCTGTCAGGAGCTGCATGAGAATTTGGTTATCTTGTCTTCCCCTTTGTTGGAGGGGAGTCATATTCTCTCAGAATTATGTCAGAATAGAACAGTAAAACTTAAAAGAAAGGTCTTACTTTTGATTATCTGAGCTGAGAAAAATGTTATAACTTGCTTGGCAGTAAGTGAAAAAGAGGTTTGGGATTTCTTATCAATATTTAATACATGAACGCATTGCATTAAGTGCTTTAGGGGGCATAAATTTGTTCAAGGACTTACTTAAAGATCAGGCATAAATTGATAAAAATTCAGACATGAATTAAATAGCAGTTTCATTAATTAAATACTCAGACACTAAATGTGTGACTGTCTTAATCTGTGTTTTTTCCTCTGCATCCAGAACAGAAATTTGTTTGGTAGGAATAGAAATGGATATCTACTAGATGCCATGTGATATGAAACCATTGGTGTTAGTATTTCGTAATTAAAGGATATTTTTATGTATTTCTCAAGGTGTGGTGATGGACTATAACCACATTACTCACCTGGGTTGCTGGTTGGAAATAATCTATTGTCCCTCCACAAACATGCCAAATTAGAATTTCAGGGGGGAAAACTGCAGCATTAACATTCCTTGGGATTTAAGAGCTAGTATTCTGAATCGTAACTAATTTCTTTATAATGAGAGGCTTTTTTGATGGTAAAAATTGCACAGTATAAAATTTACGTTCTTAACCATTTTTAAGTGCACTATGTAGTAATGTTTACATGCACATAGTTGTGCAACAGATCTCTAAAACTTTTCATCTCGCAAAACTACAGCTGTCCCCATTGAAAAACTTCCCCTTTCCTACAGCCTGTTAAATCTTTTGTTCTGTGTGATAGGTAAAACAATAGGTAAATTTGTTATGTGTGAGAGCTTTTGTATTGTAACAGAAACCATGATTTGGTTCATTTTGATTTATTTTGATGTATTTGCTTATCAGAATTTAGCAAATCTGATTGCAGTTAAGATTTGGTCATTGAGTGCTCTTCTAAAAAGTTGTCATCTTGTTTTAATATTCAGATATGGGATTCCTGGATTTTTTTTGGAGAGAGGGAGCTATTTTTTGGTTCAGGTCTCTATAGTTAATAAATACTTGGGGAATTTCTTGCTAAATCAGTAGAAGCAGAATGATACTTCTCAAACTTTCCTATGAAAGCAATGACTTAGAAGAACATTTAGAGGAACCTGTTGCTGAACCAGAGCCAGATCCTGAACCAGAACAAGAACAAGAACCTGTGTCTGAAATCCAAGAGGAAAAGTCTGAGCCAGTGCTGGAAGAAACTGCTCCTGAGGATGCACAGAAGAGTTCTTCCCCAGCACCTACAGATGTAACTCAGACAGTGCAGGAAGACTTGAGGGTATGCAATATGTCTTTATTCCTACTCTGTTTCTGGATTATTTTTAAAGATCTTTCTTTTCCTTTATTACTGTTACATTGGCTTTTGTAGGTACATTTTATGGTTCAGGGGAATTTCTTACATATTGAGCCATGCCTCAGATAAGAAGTAAGTTGCGTATCATGTTATATAAGTAACTGTCTCCCCTCCCAAGGCAACTTGAATACTTTTTATTAGAGCAGAAATTTCAGGTGCTATTTTATCACTGTAAATGTTAACCTCTCATTTTTTAAATATTTTGTTTCAAATCATGACTTGTTTCTTAAAACCAGTAAGTGATAATGTATCTTTTTGAAAAATGTCATGGCACAATAGACTTATTCCTGCTTTTTTCCTGAAATCTAATTGAGGATAACTTTACAGTAGAAGTAGAAACAAACTGTGAAATATAGCTATTCTTCTAATTAGAATACTTGATTTCAAAAATTTGAAACTTTTCAGTTAGTCCTGAGTCTCCTCAGGGTGATGATAACTGAAATCACATGCTTTCTATATGGGATCAGGGTTCTTATGTCATTTATCAGTTAATTCAGGTGCTTCTGTGCTAGATGTTGTCCTAGGTATGGGAACTATTAGTAAAACAGTATTCTTGGTCTCTTTCTGGCAGTGATGAGAGGAGTAGGAAAGAGAAATGTGAAATGACTTCAGCTTGCAGGTAGAAAAGTAGGCTGGGATGGGAAGGTGTTGTTGTAGTCCTGGAGGGAAATACTAATAACCTGGGGTTAAGGTTGTGGCAGTGAAGATACAAGATAAATAGCAAGATTTGGTAAATTTTGATATGGATTGAAAAGGTGTTAAGGTAATTCTAAAGTTGATGTCATTGAATTGATGCTTGTATCATCAGTTGGGGGAATCATGGGAGGAAGAGCTGGTTTTGGAGGGGAGAATTTTCTTTGATTCACAAACCTGAAATTGAGTGAAAGGAGCTTTATTTTTTTTTAAAGATTTATTTATGTGACACAGACACAGCGAGAGAGGGAACACAAGCAGGGGGAGTGGGGGAGGGAGACATAGGCTTCCCACTGAGCAGGGAGTAAGATCTGGGGCTCAATCCCAGGACCTTGGGATCACGACCCAAGCCGAAGGCAGATGCTTAACCGACTGAGCCACCCAGGCGCCCCGAAAGGAGCTTATTAAGACTAAATTTTTTTAAGTAGGAGGAGAAAGGAATCTTGAGATTCTTACTCTATTCTACCTATGAAAATGTGATTCCTATATATAAGAAATGAAGAACTAACAGCTTTTATATTCTTTTGATATGGGTAATCACCTAATGTTTTTATTCCCTTAGACATTTTCTTGGGCATCTGTGACCAGTAAGAACCTTCCACCCAGTGGAGCTGTTCCAGTTACTGGGATACCACCTCATGTTGTTAAAGTACCAGCTTCACAGGTGAGTTTCTAAGCTTGTGTATTAGGCACATTTGCCTGTATTTCATGTCATTAGGTTTCATTGTAGGTTTAGAGAATGTTGGAGCTGGTACACAGAGTAGAGAAGAGGTGGTTTTTTAGTAGTTTTGTGAGAGAATTGTCATTTTTTCCTTTAGATTTATTTGTTTGAGAGAGAAAGCACAAGCATGCATTTGTTCGTGAGGGGAGGAACAGGGGCAAGCCCACTCTGCACTGAGTGCAGAGCACCGCATCAGGCTCCATCCCGGGACCCTGTGATCATGACCTGAATTGAAACCAAGAGTCGGATGCTCAGCTGATAGCTACCCAGGCGCCCCTGTCATTTTCTCTTTTAAATCTTATTGTCAGCTAAGAAACATTATAAGAAAAAAGGTCAGCTTGCTTTGTTTTTACACAGAAGTTGACTTCTACATTTTTTCAGCCTCGTCCGGAGTCTAAGCCTGAATCTCAGATTCCACCGCAGAGGCCTCAGAGGGATCAGAGAGTGCGAGAACAACGAATAAATATTCCTCCCCAGAGGGGACCTAGACCAAGTAAGAGCTCAGAAGGGTGACTTCTTTAGATGGGGGGAATATGAGGTGAGAGCTTGTTTTTTAGGGGTGGTTGATATTTTCTACTTTAAAAAATTCTGGAGTTGGTGGAATTACCTGGGGTTAGGGGTGGAGAAAAAAATTATTGAATGAAATAGTCACTGAAAAATGACTTTCTCTGTCTTTCATTGCTGTTTTTGTTAAGTCCGTGAGGCTGGTGAGCAAGGTGATGTTGAGCCCCGAAGAATTGTGAGACACCCTGATAGTCACCAACTTTTCATTGGCAATCTGCCACATGAAGTGGACAAATCGGAGCTTAAAGACTTTTTTCAAAGTAAGTTGTTTTATTTATTTATTTTTGATTCATACTTTTTTTTTTAAGATTTTATTAATAGAGAACAAGAGACCAAGAACAAGTTGGGGGAGGGGGGAAGGGAGAAGCAGACTCCCTGCAGAGCAGGGATCCCAACCTGGGACTCCCATCCCAGGACCCTGGAGATCATGACCCCAGCCGAAGGCAGACGATTAACTGATAGAGCCACCCAGATGCCCTAAGTAGGTTGAGTTTTAAACACTTGATTGATCTAATGCAATGTTGTCTAATAGAAGTACATAAGACACATATATGTTAAGTTTTCTAGTGGCCACATTTTATTTTATTTTTTTAGTGGTCATATTTTACTTTTTAATTTTTTAATTGTTTTTAGATTTTTTAAAAATTTATTTGAGAGAGTGAGAGAGAGCATGAGAGGGGAGAAGGTCAGAGAGAGAAGCAGACTCCCCATGGAGCTGGGAGCCCTGTGGGGGACTCAATCCCGAAAACTCTGGGATCCTGAACCTGAGCTGAAGGCAGTCGCTTAACCAACTGAGCCACCCAGGCGGCCTAGTGGTCATATTTTAAAAAGTAGAAAGAAACTGGAGAATTTAAATATTTTATTTAACCCAATGTGTCTTAAAACATCTCAACATGTGAAAATGAGAGATTTTGTTTTTCTTTATCAAGTCTTTGAAGTCCAGTGTGTATTATACTTAATGGCACTTCTTATTTTGGAATTTGGAATTATGTTCTAATCAGTTATTTGAGAGTCTGTGTTTCTCTTGCAGGTTATGGGAATGTGGTGGAGCTACGCATTAACAGTGGCGGGAAATTACCCAATTTTGGTTTTGTTGTGTTTGATGACTCCGAGCCTGTTCAGAAGGTCCTTAGCAACAGGGTAAGCAGTTTTTCATCTTGATTTTTTCTTTCTTTATTTTGACAAGAGTATCTTGGATCTTTGAACGTATTCATCCGTCAAACTATGTCTTAGGAGTAAAGTACAATTAGTTCCCGCATGTTTGGGTAATAAATTCCATGATGATTGGCCATAACTCTTAAAAGACTTGCCTGAAAGTTTAACAAAACTTCTGTCTAAAATAACTTAATTTTGGAGCCATTGAATGAAAAGATTGAAATAACTAATAGTTACTAGTACACTGAAATTTATGCAGATTTCTTTCCTTGAGTGGGGTTCTGATTTTGGAGATGAAATACAGTGTTAACTTTAAGCTGGGATAACTTAGGAGCCAGCTTCCTCTGGGCAGTTTTGACATGACTGTTACCTGGGGCTAACCACGAGGAGCTTCTCCTTTTATTCTCTGAGTTGTCTAGGTTGGAGTCAGCCTGCCTGGAACCACTTTTATTAACAGATCTCTTCTTACCAGTCACTTTATAATAATAAGAGGGATTTTGTAGAATTGGAATCTTATTACTGTGTAGTTCTTAAGGAAGCCTTCCCTTTCCCCCATATCTTTCATTAGCAAAAAATCACTTTATAGTAGTAGTGGAGAAGAACAAAAGTGTAAATATTTATTTACTGAGATGGGTGTGTGAGAGTTTAAAATATCTCACTTTCTAAAAATGAGGTGAAATTCACATAAAATCAGCCATTTTAAAGTGTAAAATTAAGGCTTTTAATTTTACACGTTGTGCAAGCTGTCTGCTAGAAAACATTTTCATCAGAAGTAAACTCTTTATTCATTAAGCAGTCCTTTCCCATATCCTCTCTCCCCAGCCCTTGGCAACAACTAATCTCTCAGTCTCTGCAGATTAAAACTACACATTTTGGACGCCTGGGTGGCTCAGTGGGTTAAAGCCTCTGCTTTCTGCTCAGGTCATGATCCCAGGTTCCTGGGATGGAGTCCCGCATCGGGCTCTCGGCTCGGCAGGGAGCCTGCTTCCTTTCCTCTTTCTCTCTGCCTGCCTCTCTGCCTACTTGTGATCTCCATCTGTCAAATTAAAAAAAAAAAAAACTTTAAAAAAAAAATAAAACTACACATTTTATTAACGATGTAGATCATTGTTTCCCAGAGATTCCACAGAGTCTGATGTTCTTCACAGTGTTGATGATTATACTGTAAAGTTTAATGTTGTGGTTCTAACATTATGTAGGCCTTAATCTGTGACTGTGTATTTTATCTTTCAAACTGTTCGACCACTCACTGTTTTTATGAAGCATCTCCTGAGTAGAGAATGGTGATTTATCTTAGCATAGCCAGGTTCAGAATACCGAACCTGGAAATGTCCCATAGGCTTTGTGTATAAATCCATTATTCAGCATGCAAAAAAGATCCAGTGGCCAGTCTTTTTGGTGCAGGCTTGAATTCATCCTTAGAGGATCTGTTATTCTCAGTGGGCCAAAAGAGGTCAGACCTGGTAACTGGCTTCTTAGTTGTCCAAGGTAAGGGGTCTGTTTCATTTAATGCACCCGGATAAGCCCGTGCATCTTTATGCGTGAGAATATTTTGAAATAAAATATACTCATAAAGGAGTTGTATGTTTGGTACATTTTTCTCATTCAGATTGCTTCTGCCCTTTTGATAATTCCTCAGATGTGTCTTTAGTTACAACCTTTTAAAACATACCCAGCCCCAGCCTCTCTCCCCTTATCTTTCAGACTTTAATATGGTTTTATTTTTTCATTGTATATAGAATATTGCCTAGAACAGGGCTTCAGATTAATGTTTGAGGAGGTTTATATAGTGTGAATATTTAAAAGTTATATAAATATTTTTAATACTGTAGTGTTAACATATTTATAAATGTACAAGTAACAAATATACATTTTAATCAGAATTTTATTTTTTAAAAAATGTTTTATATGAGAGAATGTGAGAGAGGGCATGAGCAAGAGGAGAGGCTTAGGGAGAAGCAGACTCCCTGCTGAGCAGGGAGCCCGACATGGGGCTTGATCTAGGATCCTGGGATCATGACCTGATCTGAAGGCAGATGCTTAACCGACTGAGCCACCCAGGCACCCCTAATCAAAATTTTAAATGTGTTACTATTAGAGTTCTAAAAAGGCCTTTCTGGGGTGCCTGGGTGGCTCATTTGAACATCTGCCTTCATCTCAGGTCATGATTCCAGGTTCCTGGGATTGAGCCCCACATCGGGCTCTCTGCTCAGCAGGGAGTCTCTTCTCTCTGTCTGCCGCTCCCCCTGCTTGTGATCTCTCTCTCTCTCTCTCTGACAAATAAATAAATAAAATCTTTTAAAAAGGTGGGGGGCTTCTTCCTCCCTCCCTTTATGCAATTTATGCAGGTTTCTTCATGTGTACTTTCATGTCACTCCTTTGTCCTTTGGGAGCTTCAGGTGAAGCTTGCCTCTCCCTCTTCTCACTATGTTGGCACTCCTACCATACTCTCTTCAATAATTTTGTATGAGTACAGAAATAGCTGCTGTAAGACTGATGACCATGGTGTTTGACAGGCTGTAGAATAGCGTTGTGATGTAAAGTGTATACTTGCCTGTCAGGATGCCTTCAATTACATTCAGCTTCAATCGCTCATTATGTTGTGACGCCTGGGTTAGTTCCTTAACCTTCCTGGCCCTTAGTTTTCTCATCTCTCAAGTAAATGTAATGACAGCCCTCAGATGGTTGTGAGTGTTAAATGAGATAGTATGTGTGAACTATACAGAACACTTCTTGGCAGAGTAAGCGGTGTTAGATACTTTAAAGAAATATGTCACTTAGAAAACCAGTGTGTGCCAGTGAGGAGCATAAATGGAGTTCATTGGAATCTCCAGTAACCATTTGTTTTCTACTTTAGATCTATTTGGCTAAAAGGAAGGCCCAAGACGTAGTATGGATGTATCTTTTTGACCTTCGCTAAGCTCTCTTATCTTTATTTAATCTTCAGTATTTTCCAAAATTTTGTTAAGGCAAATAGCATTTGTTACAGTTCTGTTTAGATGAAATTAATGATGTTTCGAGATGGATATGTACTTCCCATAAATCATGTACAGCACAGTCTTCACATTAGGTGATGATGGAAGATTATTCTAAGCCCTCAAATCCATGGGGAAGGTGGCAGTTTTGTTTATATTACTCTGTTTATGTCATTCTGTGGGAAAATAAGATTTGCTCCAAAAAGTGCAATGAGGGTTACTTGTGCTGCCCTGTTGTAAATTGTCTTCTTTTGAACTAGCTTGCATATTACCTGTTCTGAGTTGGAAATACAAACAACTGAGAATGTAGCTGAATTGTAAGCTGCTGGTTCTTTGTAAGTTTTGTTTCTTTTATATTTGGTAGTTGGTAGCCCATAAGCCCTGTGTAAGTCTGCTTACCTTGATTCCTGCAGCCCATCATGTTCAGAGGTGAGGTCCGTCTGAATGTGGAGGAGAAGAAGACCCGAGCTGCCCGGGAAGGGGACCGTCGAGATAACCGCCTACGGGGACCTGGAGGCCCTCGAGGTGGGCTGGGTGGTGGAATGAGAGGCCCTCCCCGTGGAGGCATGGTGCAGAAACCAGGATTTGGAGTGGGAAGGGGAATTGCTCCAAGGCAGTGAATTGCTCTTCATTGATCTTCATGCAGCAGTACAAATCTTCTAGCTCCTGCAGGATGGTGAATTTCTTACACCAGCGTTTGGTATCCTGGAGTTTGACCCAAGTCTATTATAAACTGCTTAAGTTTGTACAATTTTACTTTATGTGTTAATGATGTGTGCTCCCTCTCCTGCCCTTCCCTCTCCTCACCTTTTAGTCCTTCACTTCCAATTTTGTGGAATGATATTTTAGGAGAAACAGATTTTTAAAGAAAAGAAAAAGACTGAATTTCCTTGCTTTACTTTGCATATACAGACTGGATTTTTTTTAACAGCCATTTCCCCAAAGGAATGTATCTTGCTTATTACTGACATTTGGTATGTTTCATTCATTGGAATATTTCTTATTTTCTATGTGTTTCAAAAGCCTGTGAGAAACACAGGTTTTGATAAACATTTTGAAGGCAGGAAAAATCCAAATTGTTTCTTCTTTGAGAGTTACAACTACCTTTTGGTGTGTAGAAATTCCCATTAGAAAAATTGACAGCTTTGATTTTTGTTGGTATGGTTAAAAACTGAATAAAAGGTGTTATTAGAATTTTTTTTTCTTTTGATATGTGATCACAAAACAATTATAAGCCTACTGTTTTTACCATTTAAATTGTGGGATAGGTTTTAAATGTCTAGAATGCAACTGATTTAGATTTCTTTTGAAGTAGAGTGTTTTTCATGTTTAATTTGTATTTGTAAAAAAAAAAAAAAAACCCAAAAAACAAAAAAGAAACCCCAAAATCCAAATAACACAAAACCAGAGCAAAACTGTTGTGCCTTCTATTTATCTTTGATTCCAGCCTTGGCAGTTGTTTAAAGAAAAATTTAAAAAAAAAGTCTAGATTTGTTTTATCAGGTGTAGAGTATGTTGGGGATTGAAGAATCCCTCTTTTCACCTGGTATGTGTTCTGTTCATTTGTTATGCCTTATTTTTAAAATTGAGTTTCAAACTGGAATGCCTTTAAAGGACAGATATGCTTCTATAGAGGTCCTTTGACCTAAATAGTCCACCATTTGTATTAAGTTTTATTTCGGTATCTATTCAGAATCCTAATCATAGCCCATAAAAAGGAATATGACTTTAATATTGGACTTTGTGCTTGAGTGCCCGTTTTTTTTTTTTTTTCTTTAAATCATAGCCATATGGCAAATTTTCTATTTTGTTAATGGTTCTCTTTTATTGATGGGCATGCAGTGGGTGTTTCTTGGAAATGGCCAATTTTTATTAAAATATTCCTGGAAGAAAATTTAACCTGGCAATATAGACTAATATTCGTTTTACATAGTATGTTAATTTTTTGAGTGCTGTGTGTGAGGTGGGTGAAGGTTTTGTTTACACATTTGTGAAGCAAGCCTTTGTGTGATAATTTGTCATACTAATTGAAGGACAACGAGGTTGTCAGATTTAACTTATTTATTTTCTTAACAGTTAATCTTAACAGTGTTCATCATTAGGACTGTTTGAGGATAGTATATGAGTAGGAATAGGAATGTTTGTTTTGCTGTTACTGGGAAACTCTAGGTTTGCTGAAGGGTGTAGTCTTAAACTAAAATGAAGTTTGATATTATCAGTCCTCAGTACCTGAAATATTTGAAAATTGGCAACATCTCCTTCCTAAAGAAACTTCTAAAACTGAGTCACGCGGCTGTTTTTGGGTCAGCTTAAATAACTATTTGGTAACCACTTCATTTGGCCCAGGCCAGTGATAATTAGAAGACATTCAGCTTGTACTTTTGTAGCTTATATTAAGCCTGTGGTGGAAATAAAAAAAAAAAAAAAAATGTAGCTGGAGTTGTTTTTGAAAAAAAGTACTAAGTTGTAGTAACTATAAGGGTCATAAATTATGGATAACCTAGAAATCATTTTTCACAAGTAAATGTTAATCCATATATTTCGCCAGGCATTTTTTCCTACGGAGTAGTTAAAGGGCACCAACTGGATGCAGTGATTCTCAACCCAGGCTGTTAATACATCCTAGAGGACACTTGGAAATGGGTGAGATTTGGGGAGGAGGGAAGACGAGTCCTACATCTGGCTTTTAGTGGGTAGGGCCAACAATGCCAAATGTTTCACAGAAATAAAGCAAACTCCATTGAGATCATGGATATTCCTCATTCCCTATAATACATGGAGGATGGAGGGGTGGGTGGGGGACAACTGGAGTAAAGACTCAATTCTATGAAAAATAGCCCCAGATAAATGAATTAGCAAATAGAAATCTCTTTCAGGAATTAAAGTAACATCTGTAGAGAATTGAAAATCTCACTTTCCTTTATTTGTATCCATGTGTAGTTTTTAAAGAAATATTTGGAGAGGTAGTAACAATATGCTAGATGTTTCTTGTAACTTGTTGCATAAGCTTAGAAAACAGAGGGTTGCTTCAAGTAATTTCAAGCCATCAGGATGGGATGATTGTGGAGTTTTAAATAGCATTGGACTTTATATTATATGTCAGATTTAGCATCACGGTTAATACTGTGAAGAATCCCAGTATCATTCTTTACATTATTGCTGATAGAATAAACATGATACCCTAGATACTGTGTACTTACACACAGAGAAAGTGAAAACAGGTTAGGACAAGATTTTCTATAGGCAGCATCAGCTCATCACATTCAACCTTTTAAGGGTTTTAAAATACAACTTTTTGTCTGTAAGAATGGTCCAATATACAGTTATTTTCTGCTGAGCTTTACACCCTTCACCCATGAGTATTTTAGCTAAGTAAGATTAGTTTGGGTCAATGGGTCTTCATCTTTTAAGATACTGGGCCTTATAAAAATACATTTGTTTTCTTTTGTGGTGAGGTTGGGCTTTACTTATGTATTCCTGTGTTTTCAACTTTTGGAGTTATTGCTGGGAACAGTGAAATGGGTAATCTGAAAATCACTAATTGGCTTTGGGTGGTGGGTAGGTTACTACCACAGTATTGGTTGAAATGCACTTTGGTTTTAGGTTGGAAAACTAATTTTCACAATTACCCTGTGGATTAGATGCTATTTTTTTCCCCCAAAGTAACAGGTGAGGAAATTTTAGGCCTTGAAGTGATCCATGTAGCAAGGAGCCGATTGGTCTCCAAAATTGATGCTTTTTCTCTAGAACCCCAATGCGTACCTATTTACATTTGAATGATAAACTGAAGAATAGGACACGATCATAATAAGTTAATGCAGTACAGAGACCCGGAGCTGTAAAAACATTCAGAGGCAGGTTAATATTACTCTTCTCCATTTCCTTTAAGGTAGACAAGATAAGGAAACAATTGATTTTGCAGGGCTCCTTTTGATTTGTATAGATGGTGGTAAAATAGTAACAGTGACTTGTTCTTATCTTGTGTTTTAATACCCGTAGTAAAACCTTGAAATCTGGATGTGAAAGGTAACAGTATTTTTATAATATCTTAATCCAGATGGGTTTGTAGCAGTTGTGTTGTGTTCTTATAACTGCCATCCTTTGATACTTTTCTTCATCCCTTTATTTGAAAACCCTTGTAGAGTTTAATAGTTTAGTGGGAAACGTGGCACTTTATAGAAAACAGAATCTATATGGAAATAATCTTTCTATGAGGTTTAAATTTATAGACCATTGTTTATGCTGAGTGGCTTGTTCCTTTTAAGCAAATAGTTGGCATTTGTTAAATCTACTGATCTACAGGTAACTTGAAGTTTCATTTTCATGCTACTTAAAAGAATTTCTGCAGGAACTGCATACAAATGAGATGACTTTGTAATTTTGAACCTTGTAAAAAAAATAACTTCAACATTTATTTGAATATGGGATTTCAGATAGCTGCCTAATATACCACAGATGGGTGGTGGACGATTGGACATAGTCTTCCACAAATGTTTTAGAAACCTTAAAGGATGGTTAGAAATTTAGCAACATTTTGTGTGGGAAGTTGCTAATGAAGTAATGGCCATGTGGCACTAGATCAGTAAAGATTTCTGGTTTTAAGGTAGTAGTAATACCTTTGGGATTTGTATTTGTTGACTGTGATGTCGAGGTTCTGGGGACCATAGGTAGGCTTATGAACTCTTACGAGACTATATTAAAGGAGAAATGGTAGCACATGTGAGAGAAAACTTACTTATTGAATATGTAGCTCAGGTTAATGCTGAAATTAGTCTGATTTGCTCATGCTTTATGAAACTCTCTCATTATGGCCTGAATGAGTAAAAAGTTGATTAGCAGTGGTCTAAAAAACCCATGGTTTTGGTTTTGGTTATATTTATATATTGGCTTAGAATTAAGCTTGTTCACTTTCTGATCATATGACTTGCCTTGAAAACCTTGGACAGTCTCTGCTTCTCCAGTTTCCACTTGAACCTGGTAGTCTTTTGTTTGTGTTGTTTTGTTTTAAGTTCCCTACAAGAGGAAAGTAGTATGGGAAATCAGTTTCACAATTACTTCCATAGACCATGTGACCTGGCCAGTTACAGAAATCTGTACATGTTGAGTACTTCAGAATATGGCCAGTGTCAGATTCCTAAGGGATTTATAGCCATCTAGTATGTCTTCATCTTTTAAAAAAGCAAATTAAGGGATGTTTACCAAAAATTCACTATTGACTTTAATAAGTATTTATTTTTCAGAAACCTGCTTATGGGACATTTGCCGATATTTTTTGTAGTAATTAGAGAGATGATTATATTTCTTAATCTGGATGTAGACAGTTTTAACTATTGCTATAATTAACTACCTTAGTTACTGATTTTCCCCCCAAGCTTTGATGTCACCTGTTGGACTTCGGATTTGGTATAAATTCTTAAATGTTTTTATGAAGTGTGTATACACTGATTTGGCTCTTTTTTAAATGAAGACAGTATACCAAAAAACTGGCATAAAGCAGTTAGGGGAGAAGAACAGGTCTTTCTTTCAAGATTCAGTCTATGCTTAAGTAGATTATGTAGAATACATCATGTTACAAATAAGTTTATATAGGTAGATGTTAGATTTTGAAGAATGGGTGGAGGTGGAACTTAGCTGATGGGGGAACAATCGTTTGTGATTTATATGGAAAAAATCATAATTCTAAGTGAGAAACATCAGATATTTAAAGTTTTTCTTCCCATTCTGATTATTAACCATAAGAGGCAGGAGAGACTCCTAGAATTCTTCAAATCCTAGAATGTTAGTGCTGGAAAGAAATAAAGAATTTCTATCCCCTTCATTTTTCAAAAGATCGATGGCTCAGAGAATGGCTTATTAGCACAGAGTCCCAAATTGGCTTGTAGAAGTAACATAAAGCACCTTCAGGGTCACCACTCTGTCCTAGGTTCACTGTAGGAAGCCAGGACTGTTAGAGGTTAGTATGTGGGAGAAAAGGGAAGGAGCCACATTTTATATGCTTATTCAGTTGCTTCTGTCACTCAGTTTTCATACCCAGTTTTCTCTGTTTTCTTAGAACTGTCTTAATGCCCAGTTCTACCAGGGCCTATTGTCTAAGGACATTATGTTGTGCTCCCCTCAGGGATGGGTTTACTACTAGCTGTCAGAAAGCTATTGGGTATCCTAATGTGTTAATAGCTGAAACTCAGCTGTAATTTTCTCCTAAATCCTTCAGCATTTTGCATTCTGTACATTGTGGTGCTTTTCCCACCTTGTATTGTTATAACTGTAAGCTCCTAAGGGGCAGCAATTTGGTCTTAGGCATGTACCCTGTTCAATGCCTGGCAGTGCCATGTCGGTGTCAGGGTCCTAATCTTCCTTTCCAGTGATTTCTCCCATTCTTCATGGAGGTGTGATGCTCCAGCCATACTAAACTACTTAGAATTTTTCTAATAAGCCTGGCTTTGCTGATTTTGTGGCTTCAAGTGCCTTCTTTCTTCCCTGAAGATAGACTTGCATCTATATCCCCCCTTCCCCAGATCTCTTGCCATCAAAATTACTTTTTTCAAGACCCAGTTCAAGAGCATTTTTCTTTTCCCTAAGAGAAAAGATTTGCAACAGGAGTGTGGAGCCCCCCTTTTGGGGTTGATTTGGCCAGAATTTGAAGTGGGGAGCAAATTCATTCTTACCTACTTCCCTTCTACATTGTCCCTTCCTGTTTGAGATTCTGTCCCAACCTTTTTCTAGCTCATCATTTACCCCTTCAACCTACAACTAGAATGACCTGTATCTGTTTTACTACCTTATTAGACCATAAGGTCCTAGAGAAAAAGGACTGGGGGATTATCCCTGTATTTCACCAGAAGGTACAGTGACTTCCATGAAAGAGTCCTTAAAACATGACTCATTAGGTTGAATAAGTGTATTTCTGTTTCCGTTCTCACAAGTGAGGCATGCCTAGAGATAGGACTTAATAAATTGTAGGTGCTATGACAATTCATAGTGGAGGGATTTGTTGGGGTGGGCAGAGGAGGGAGGAAGTCACTGGTCATTCCGAGGTACTTCTATCCTTGGTCTGGGTGATAGGC
>RCUC01136301.1:0-71899 GCA_003697995.1 Taxidea taxus jeffersonii
AGAAAAAGAAGAACAAACTAAGCCCAAAGTCCTGAGAAGGAATGAAATAATAAAGGTCAGAGTGGAAATCGAAAAAAATTGACAAGACTAAGAGTTGGTTTTTTTAAAAGATTAACCAAACTGGCAAACCTTTAAGTAGACTAACTGAGGGAAAAAAATAGAGAAGACTCCAATAAATAAAATCAGAAATGAAAGAGGAGACATCACAACTGATGTCACTGAAATAAAAATAATTATAAAAGGTGACTATGAACTATTA
This sequence comes from Taxidea taxus jeffersonii, assembly GCA_003697995.1. Taxonomy (NCBI): domain Eukaryota; kingdom Metazoa; phylum Chordata; class Mammalia; order Carnivora; family Mustelidae; genus Taxidea; species Taxidea taxus. The sequence continues at coordinate 260 of RCUC01136301.1, forward strand.
TACTACTATAAGGAAACTGGAAAACTTAGAAGAAATGAATAAATTCCTAGAAACATATAGGCTATCAAGCCTGAATCATGAAGAAACAGAAAATCTGAACAGACCTGTAACTAGTAAGGAAATGAAATCAGTAATCAAAAGCCTCCCAACAAGGAAAAGCCCAGGACCAGATAGCTTTGCTGGTGAAATGTACCAAACATTTAAAAAACTATCACCAATCCTTCTCAAACTCTTCTTAAAGATTGAAGAGCAGAAAGTACTTCCAAACTCATTTTATAAGTCCAGCACTACCCTGATACTAAAGCTAGACAACCTCATTGCCAAAAAGAGAAAACTACACCAACGTCTAGGTGAACATAGATACAAAAATCCTCAACAAAATACTAGCAAATCAAAGTCAACAGCACATTGAAAAGATCATACACCATGACCAAGTGGATTTATTCCTGGGATGCAAGGATGATTCAACATAAGAAAATCAATGTAATATACAACATTAATAGAATGAAGGATAAAGATCACAGGATCGTCTCAACAGATGCATGAAAAGCATTTGACAAAATTAAACACCCCTTCATGACACAAACACTCGACAACAGAAGGAAATTATCTCAGCATGATAAAGATCATGTATGAAAGCCTTACAGCTAACATCATACTCAATAGTGAAAAACTGAAAGCTTTCCTCCTAAAATTATGTACGATTTCATTTAAATGATGTGTCTAACGTAGTCAGACTCATAGAAGCAGAAAGTGGAATGGTGGTTTGCCAAGTGCTAAGGAAAGAAAAGAATGAGGAGTTGCTCTTCCGTGGATATGGAGTTTCAGTTATACAAGATGTAAAGATTCAAGTTAACTGTTACACAACAGTGTGAATATAGTTAATAATACTATCCTATATCTTAAGAAAATTAAGGAGGTTGATCTCATGTTATGTGGTTTCTTACCACCTTAAAAGGAAAATTTGACATGATTCATGTCTCCTTTCGCTCTTTCGTATAACACTTAACCATAAAATCTCAGTGGCAGACAACAAGTAAACTATTTGCTTACACATCTGCAGATGAGCTGAGGTTCTGCTAATCCAGGCAAGACTTGGCTCCAGGCTCTGTGGTTTCAGGTCAGGTCTATATAGCACTCAATTTTCTGAAACCTAGACAATGTTTTTCTCATGTAATCTCAGATAAACATTGAATAGAATAGGGGCGCTGGGTGGCTCAGTCGGTTAAGCCGCTGCCTTCAGCTCAGGTTATGATCTCATAGGGTCCTGGGATTGAGCCCTGCATCAGCCTCCCAGCTCAGTGGGAAGCCTGCTTCCCTGTCTCTCTCTGCCTCCCTCCACCTACTTGTGATCTATCTCTCTCTCTGTCAAATAAATAAATAAAATCTTTTTTAAAAAAAGAAGAAGAAAAACAAGAGAATAAGCCCACTACTTGGGTAGGAAATATGCTCTTCTAGAAAATGTTGGCAAGGGCAAGACAGAGTAGTGAAATTTTGGGGGGCAATAAGTTAATTTGCTACAGTCATCTTTGTAATATTTCTACCAAACAAAAGTCTACCTTGATTCTAATCATAAGTAAACAATCAGACAAAGCCAAGATAAACAACGTTCTACAAGATAACTAGCTAGGATCCTCCAAAAGTTCTTTGACATAGAAAATAAAGTAAAAAGATGAAAGAAAATGTTCTAATTTAAGAAAGACTAAAGGCACAACCTGAAATTTGATTAGATCCTGGAAAAAAAAATTTTTTTAAACCTACGAATGGCATTTTTAGGGCAACCAGGGAAATTTGAAAATGGACTAGATATTAAACCACTGCATGTGATTCTTATTAAAGTCTTTGTGTGATAATAATATGGTAGTTAATAGTTTTTTTTATTTAATTTTTTTTCAGTGTTCCAAAATTCATTGTTTATGTACCACACCCAGTGCTCCATGCAATTCGTGCCATCCACAATACCCACCACCAGGCTCACTCCACCCCCCACCTCCCCTAAAAACCCTCAGTTTGTCTCTCAGAGTCCACAATCTCTCATGGGTGGTTAATAGTTAAACATTTTAATTTATAAGAGATCAATGCTAAATATTTATGAGTGAAATGTTATAATATCTAATTTATTTCCAAGTAGTTCATAAAAAATGTATTTATATAGAAAAAAATATTTATAAAGAGAGAAAAAAATTAAAATGTTTTAACGATTGATAAATACGGGCCAAAGTTGTTGATAATCATTGTCCTATTCATTTTTTTTAAGATTTTTATTTATTTATTTGACAGACAGAGATCACAAGCAGGCAGAGAGGCAGGCAGAGAGAGAGAAGAGGAAGCAGGCTCCCAGCCAAGCAGAGAGCCTGATGCGGGGCTTGATCCCAGGACCCTGAGATCATGATCAGAGCCGAAGACAGAGGCTTTAACCCACTGAGCCACCCAGGTGCCCCCTATTCATTTTTTTTTTTTTTTTTTGCTGAAGTTTCCTAATACACACACATTTTAATTTTTTTTCACACACATATTTTTAAAGTTAAAAGAAAAATGAAGAAAGGGTTGAATTAATCACCTTGAGAATTCATGGAAATTTAATTCATGTTGAGGAAAAAACCATGGCCCTTATACTGAATTAAAAAGATTGGGGGCTATAAGGGTTTTAGTCCTCTTGCCAGAGGATTACTTAATGAACCATTCAGTCGGTCCCACACTGAGAGTAAGGAGTTCAATAAACCTAAAAGCAGTGGGGTTTCACACACCACCTGGTCAACTAAAACATTTATTTAGTGGTAGGATTAATTTGACTTGGAGGAATAATCATGACTAATGATAGAGATAACTATATATTAGAGACATATTTGTAGGTGGAAACGTTTGGAGAGTCCCCACACGGGACAAAATGACTTCTAAGCCGATGAAGGGGGAGCTGCAGGAATATTCTTGCATCTCCTGCTAATTTTGCCACGTGGTGTGCCTTGAAGATTTCTTTTCTGTGGTCATACCCCCACCCTACGTTACACTTTCTGGAAATAAAATCTCTTCTGGTTTCTGTGAATCACTTCTCTTTGCAAATGCATCCTTGAGCCAACTCAGAGTTCTTCACCGAGTCCCCAAGAAGCACAGCTCATGTTTCTTGTTAATAAGTTTGATAAGGCCCGTTAAGAATTTGATCCTTTTCAAGCACCAAATTCTCACTTTGCTTCTGATCCCAGAGGAATCCATCTAGTAGCCCGAGGACCCTGTTCAGGGAGGAGCAGGTGCAAAACAAGAGAGAACAGAGCAAATGCAGCCGTGGCCATGAGGATGAATCTCCCTTAAGTGACTGTTCTCTAATCTACATACAGGAAACTCGGCAAGCATTTTCTGTTCCGCCTTCTCTTTGGGGAACCACGGTCTGTCCTGATGAGGAGTCTGCTCATTAATAGGAAGGACAGTTTAACGGTGTTGTATTGTTTTATTTCTATTTTTTGACAAAGAGGAGAAAGCCAGTATCCTAAACAGGGACAATACCAAGTAGAAAATAAATTTCACCATAAGGAGTCTGTTGGGTGAGACCTCAGGAGCTTTCCAGGTGGTCCCTCTTTGCAGGGGTCAGGGGGAGCTGAAGGAAGCGACGGGCCACTCCACATGGATAGATAGCAGCTTTCATAAACAAAGGAACTTGCCTACGAGGCTTGTCTGGGTGTCACAAGATGAGTGGGTCTTGGTGGCTGCCACCTGCCAGAATCTGAGAAGTTTATGTAGAGGTCATGGCTCCCACTGTAGGCACGGTGGGAGGAACTACATTCCAAGGACAGGGGAAGGCGGAGGAACCTCCATTCCCTGGGTCTTGCTCTTGGGTCAATCAGCAATCCTGGCCTTTCCATGACCTTGTGACCAGCTCTTACAATCTTACATGCCCCCTCTTCTCCAGTGGGCCCTGCGCAGTCAGCAAGGGGTTTCATCAGCACAGAGACAGCTTCTCTGGCAGCTATCTAGGTAACCAGAAGCAGATACCACAACAATAACATAGGCACATGCAAGAGAAAACAGAAGATCATGATTCCCAAAATGAGTAACCATTTTTCCCACTAAGAGCCCCATGGTCTAAACCTCTGATTGATTAAGTACCCTAGACTGGGGGTCAGATCACTCAGGATGTTCACTTGTATTCTTGTGTGATTTAATACACTTGCACTATCAGGTATGAACACACAACATTCTGTTTGGATAATGGCACAGGTGCCTCCATGGGAAGCAGTAATAAAGTCCAAGGTCATCCTATTTTGGAGAGCAGCCTTTCTCCTTAGAGACATTTCAGTATTCAATAAAGACAGGCTCTGCCAGCTATCATTTAAGGCTTGCTGGGTAAATTTAGTAAGAGCTTCTATGTGCTCTATAACATCCTCCAGGCCAGTGGAGGGGACAAACACGGCAGCCAAATGTTTGTACAATAGAAAACAGAACATACCCAACCTGCCTTGAGGAGCAGGTTGGCAATGTTTTTTACCATGGGGTGGATTCTCCCCTATGTCCAGGGAAAACCTAGGGTGCGATGGCCCAGCAGGTGGAAGCCATGGCCAATGGTCTGTGCCACACACACACTGGGTCCCATTTGGGGCCACCCAATAAATACCCAGACAGCACAACCAGTCATGCCAAACTAACTGCTGTCCATTATTCTTGGTTCAACTTGGTTGGTTCTGTTTAGAGGGATTTTTCTGTTCCCAACATAGAGATGAGTGGGTATTTAAATGTCCATGACTTAGATGAGTCCCCATGAACTCATATCAAATCTGAACATAGCTACCCATGGCTCTGACGGTGGTATTTTTAGGACCCTTCCAGTCAGCAGTTTGATGGGTTGCCTGTCTAGTGTGATTGACAAAAAAGAAGACCTGGACCTAATGTTACTGCTACTGTGTGCTCCAGGCCAGGTTGCTGGAGCAGTACTGGTAATCTCTGGTGAATTAAGAGTATCAGTACAGCTTGTTCTTCCTTAATGTATGTTTTAGGGCCTTCCAAGCCCCTCCCCGGAATGGTAACACCCATTATGGCAATCCTGATGAGCTAGAGAGGGACAATAGCCCCCCTGCACAACAGCTGGATTGATTCCTTTGCCAGGAATACAAGAAGACCTACTCTATTTTTTTTAAGATTTTATTTATTTATATGACAGAGAGAGATAAAGAGAGATCACAAGTAGGCAGAGAGGCAGGCTCCCTGCTGAGCAGAGAGCCTGACGCAGGGCTCAATCCCAGGACCCTGAGACCATGACCCAAGCCAAAGGCAGAGGCTTAACCCACTGAGCCACCCAGCACCCCGAACAAACCCACTCTAGAATGGGATTGTCATCAGGTGCCCATCCCATGATCAGACAGCACAGGAGCCACCATCTAAGATAAAAAAGACAGATATTTACTAGGAATTTGTATGGGAAAGTCTTCGGTAAGATTCACACTTGTGGCCTGATCCTTAGATGCTCATGTGGCTGCAGCTTTAGGAATTTGACCCAGTTCCTTACACCATACAGACTAGCCAAGGGGAGCAACACTGCTAGCATGAGGAGATGGATGCCAGACCAGGACCCCTGCCTTCTCCCTCTTTAGTGATCTTTCATTCCAAGTGTAATGTGTTTCAACTGGTCTGGTTTATAGACAACAAGATCCCAGTGTGATTGAGTATTTCCACCTGAGCCAGGGATGGGAAGTAAGTCACCCATCGTGGTGAGACATCACATTGCAAATTCCAGTAGATACTGCCTTTCCCAGGTGCTGAGAACTTGGGGTTCTCAGCAGCAGAGCACATTAATCCCTGGTGAAAGTCAGGGTAATGGCTGTTTCCTGTGACCTCCATAATCTTATGGTATTGGTTGTCCCGGCAGGCAACCCCAGTCTGGCATATGGGGCAACAGGTTGCACTGGTTGATCACTCAAATGTAATAAAATTCTTTAGTCCATCCACCCAAGGTGGTTTTGCTGATTAGTAACTTCATCTGCTGCTTTAATATTCTATTTTTCCTTTCTACCAACCCTGCTACTTGTGGGTTACAGGGGAGAAGGAACCTCCATTCATTATCATGTTCTTTTGCCTGGTCTCACATATCCCAACCTTTGAAATGTGACCCTGATCATTGTACTCAGCTTCTCTAATCCCCTAATGGAAGCAGCCAGTTTGCACAGTGATGGGGTTGGGGAGAAACTTGGGTTAGACCGAATGCAGTACCCCAAGGCATGTTCAGAACCTTCCTCAAAGAGAAGGGGCCAACATAATTGATTTGCCAGTCCCTCAGTGGTTGAGAATTCCAGTGGATGGCCACAGACTCATTTGCAGTTGTCTTGAGTATGGGTTGGAACACAAGGACATGCTTTTACTACCTTAATCAAGTCACTGAATTCCAAGGGAAATCTAGCATCCTGGGCACTAACTCTTTCCATACCACATGCGAGGGGCAGATAGGAATCCCTTAGCTTTCATTCCAGCAGTAAATGTGTCTCAAAGAGACCTTCAAAGACAGGGTTATAGATGGCCTCATTCCCAACTCCATAAAGAGTTATTGCACCTCCTCTACATTTCCAGGATCCCACGTGCCTAAAGGGATCCTTCTAATTGGGCCACACCTTGCCTGCAGGTTAGAATAATCCAATCTGTCGGGAACTCAATACCTTGGCGGAGGGAGCGGGGAAGGTAACAACATGGCTCATTTTCTCTGCTTCTTGCCCCAAGAAATGGCCTTTTGCTGGAATTTGGCAACTATAGGAGTAAGCTCAGCAGGAGTGTATCTTTCATTGTGAGTGCTTCCTGAACTGGGGGCTGCCCTGCTGGCTGGGGTCTTTGCGCTTTTGCTATTCTTTGCAATAAGGGTCAACTGGCTCAAGGCATTTCCTCGGCTTCGCCGTCAATCACCGCATCCTCCCTCTTTGCTCTCCTCTCTTTCCCAAGGACTCCACCCATCCCAACCATCCCTGATGTTTGCAGGCTCCAGCAGGGGCCTCAGGGATGCAGTCCTATTTGGGGTAGGTGCTTTGCCTGAGCCCGGTACAGGAGGCAGGCCAAGACTGTCTCCTGGTGCTGCCTTGGAGGCAAACAGAGGCTTCAGCTGAGCTCACTCTTCACTGGTTCCCCCCCAAAATGAACAAAAACGTGATGGCTCCAACTGACATTGGAGCCGAATGTACTCTAGTACATGGTAACCCTCAAAAATTTTCTGGCCCCTTCAGGACCATGATGACCTCCTCCAATAGAGTCACCACATTTTGGTTTCATCAAGCTCTGGTAGCAAAATTGCTTTGAAGTCATTCTTTATAGTTCCTACTTAACCTTTGGTTTCAAAGGCACTTGAGGTGCTCTACACACTTACGAAAATATCCCTTTGGTCAGAGGTGGCTGCACCTATAAAGTAAAGCTGGACCACTTCTGGCTTTTTCACTCCTTTATTCTTTTAGTCCCTTATTTATTCCTTCATTTATTGCACCCTCTTCTACCCCAAACATTTTTATCCATTTTAGGTAGTCTCTGCTGATGATTCTAAAAAACACTGCTCTTTTTAAAAACCAGAATTTCTCCATCCAATGGTCCCACAACCAACAAAATCCCTCTCTCTCTCTCTCTCTCTCTCTCTCACACACACACACACACACACACACACACACATACACTTTCTAAGGTCTACTTTGATTGACAGGCCAGCCAGGCCTCTCTACATAAATCCTCCTGGGGCAAGATATTCTTCCAGAGCAATGCCAAATCTGACCCAAACCATAGAGTTTTAGAGTTTTCATCACTACCTGCAGTCCAAGGAAGCAGGGCTCAAACATCTAATTTGGTATAGTAGACACTTGACCTGGCAATATTTCACTTCAGCTGAGAAATCTAAAATCCTCTGTCGAACACCCAAGTGTTTCTAAGGTATGCCTTAGAAAACTGTTTTGCTTTAGGGACAAACTAAGCCTTCCTTCTCAACACCAGGAAGAGACATATGGTGGGTCCAGAAGGAGCATGGGAATTCAAATAGACTTCACCATGCGATCTTCATGGCCCTTCCATGCTCTGTCAAGAAGGAAACCACAGCCAAAGGGACCTGAATAAGGCAACCGTGCATAAAATAACCTAAAGAAAACTGTCTTTGAGCCCAACTGTTCTTAACTTACAAAGAATGGCCAAAGAGCTTAGATTCACAGGATTACTAGAGAGCAAAGCTAAGATTAAAATCAATCAACAGCTCGTATTTCCCATATTCCTAGTCTCTAGTTCCCAACTCACTGCTCCTCCTTTTTCATACTGTATCCTTCATTTGAGGTATACCTATGGCAAAATCAAAAGAAACCTAACATCAATCAATGTGTGAGAGTTTGCCTTCTGCCCTTGTCCATTCCTTTTCATGCTTTTACAATAGTCTTTTAAATCATGTACACTGTCTTAAATATCCATAAATAAAAAGCTTGGACTATTCTGATTTTTCTAATAAATCTCTATTGTCAGGGCACCTGGGTGGCTCAGTGGGTTAAGTTTCTGCCTTTGGCTCAGGTAATGATCTCAGGGTCCTGGGATCGAGCCCTGCATGGGGCTCTATGCTCGGCAGGGAGCCTGCTTCACCCTCTCTCTCTCTGCCTGCCTCTCTGCCTACTTGTCTGTGTCAAATAAATAAATAAAATCTTTTTTTAAAAATCTCTATTATCACCTACCTCCAAATTAAACATTCTTCAGGCCCAATATTGATGTGCTACCCCTTATTTAGTCTTGTCAGAACAGTTTATCACTTTTTTGATGAACAAAGGAGATAGACAAAAGGAAACTTTCCTGAGCTCCTCAATTTTAAGAGTATCTGAGATTTCACATGATTGAACTGCCTTGTTATTATAATATTACTAATTATCCTAAATAAACACAATAACAGAGAAGGAACTTTATGTAAATATCTGTGTGTGTTTGAGAAGTGTGCCTAGATACCATAGATAGGCGCATACATGTATGCACGCTAGAGGAAAAAACACATTTTATGAGATCTGTGGGTAAAAATAAACATAATAAGGGCAAAAAGGATATCATGGCATCATCACGGCCTCCTCACATGATTCACCATTCAGGACACCAAAAAAAAAAAAAATTTAGACTGAAATATTAAGAGTTTAAAGTTTTACTAATTACTATTTATTACTTTTTTTTTGAGAGAGAGAGAGCATGCACGTTCAGGGGGAGAGGCAGAGGAAGTGGGAGAGAAAGAGTCTCAAGCAGACTCCACACTCAGCATAGAGCCTGCTGAGGGGCTTGACCTCACAACCCCAAGATCATGACCTGGGCTAAAATCAAGAGTCAGATGCTTAACCGACAGAGCCTCCCAGGCACCCTTATATATACCTTTATATACAAAGGTATCTTTGTATATAAAAAGCCTTTCTTAATAACCAAACATACTGTAAATCATAACACTTGCAGCATCAACTCAGCCTGCCAAGGAAATATGACCTTGACACCTTGAGTTTTCTGATTAAAAACTGTAGTCAATTGAAGCCATAGCTGCTTTGACACTCTGAAAAGGGAACTACACATGTGGAAAGAGGACAAAGGGGTGTTTTTCCCAAACAGAAGAATTCCTCTGAAAACGAATGCTTTGAAAATATATGAAAAGCATTCCAGTCTGACGCATAGACAATGAATGCTGATTTGGAGTATAGAGGTATAAGAAAGGACAATGACAGATTAAAACTCATTAAAATTAAATCAGCTCATTGTGTATCCTCAGCTAAAAGGAAAATGATTCTTTTGTAAAAACATGTATGTTCCTTTTTTGTCCCCTTTCCATGAGATAGTCCAGCAAGACACTTCTCGGGTATATTAATATCTGTTGCTATTTCTACAGTGGTGTGATTCCACAGGAAAAAAACAACGCCAAGGCATCCAGCCATCCAGGATGCATGAGAAACTCTGTAGAAGAAACTTTGTTTGACCATCATCTACCAGGCTGAGACAGAAAACAGGCAACACTGTCATCACGGTCTCTGTGGGGGTTTTATGTAGAATTCTAATTAACCAACACTCATTTTCGTTTCAGATATCGAAAAAAACAATCTGACTAAGGTTCCTAAGGAATTGGGGAAGAAAATATGAATTTATATGTGGCATACATTAGAAGGGGCTCCCTGCAGATCCTTCAGGAGACCATCCGAGCGTCTGTTTAAAACATTTCTTCAAGTCATGAAATTGAAATGCCACTCATCAGAAATCGAACCCCCTGGAAAATATTGACTTACAAAAGAGAAAACTGTAGCAATTCTGTGTCTTGGGATTGATAAGAATAAAGCATAGATAATAAATTTTTGAAGCACGAATCCCTTTTGTAAGTCCCTATTTAATGGCTATCCCCTCGTGAACTATAAGCCCCAGGAAGGACACGAGAGCGCCAGTTTGTTCATCGCTCTTTCCCCAGGGTTAGCACGGTGGCTAGCACACAGGAGGTAGTCCATAAATATTTGTTAAATTTTTTCTAGTAACTTCTTCCTAACACGGGAGGAAGCAGAGGAAATGAACAGGATCAGCAAACCTGAACAGAGAGCTAGGAGGTTTTTGACAGAGTAGCAGGAGGATACAGAGACATAAATCTTCATCCCTCCGTCACTGCTGCCTTAGGCTTTCCTCCCTTCTTTTTGCAAGAAAAGCTCTTGATAATAACGGTAGTAATAGTGACATACAAGGAGAAGACGGACAGGTATATTTTCCAGATTTCCTTCCATCTTGAATAATGTACCACATCTGTGTGATTTGGTCCAGGAGTTAATAATCTGCTAGGAAATCTGCGAATTACCTGCATGTGTATTTTTGAAAAATTCTTAAGCAATCAGACAACACAATGATAGGGATTGGAATGTACTGTTTACTGTGTAATCGTTAGGACTCATGCTTTAAAGCCTATAAAAGCTGCTTACAATTTTGAAAACAGTACAGATATCCACACATATGATGAGGATTGTGCAATGTAAACCCCAACATAACCTATATGATGCTTAGGTTTTAGGCACCTGTTCATTTGAAAAACATCTGTGGCATGTTTGGCAACCAGTATGGGTGACACACAGAAGCCCCCAGAAGACTCTCAGACGGCTGCTGACTGTTCTCACCTGTGAATTATTCCAAGCCAGTATCTTGATGTTAACATCCATCGTCTGGCTTTGGTAATTATGCCACTAGGCTGTGTAAAGCCTGTTTTCACGCGGGACGTAATTACCATACGTAATTGCATGTAAGCAAGTATCTGCCCTTCCATTGGGTGGTCACAGCCTCGCCCATGTTCCAAAGCACCAAACCCCCTTTTCAGGGACACACTTGACGTGTCATCGTTGAAGTAATTAGCATGCTTAGGGTTTTTTTTTTTTAATGTATGAATGCATCAAATTTTCACTAGAGACTTTTGTTCTTGTTAAAAATCTCTACCGCAGCAACATGTGAATTACAATAGAAGGTAATTGGAACACAGCATTCCATAGGACTGTGTTGAAATATGGAGCTATCTGCAGAGCATTGCCTAGGGAGAGAGGGGCAGATTTCCAAATTCTCGGTGCCATTTCCCTGAGTTTCTGTTCACACTGTAACCAAGGGAGTTCAAGTACATGAGCCTGAAGTAGTCACAGTGGAATGATGGTACAAACACATTAAAGGCAAGGAACATTCCGCACAATTCCGACAGCACAATTCAAAGCACACTACCGAATATAGAGACTTTCGGTGCTCACTTGTCTGCACTAAAAGCAGCAATAGCAATATTGATTTTATTTATTTATTTGCATCCTGATCCAAAAGCTGTAAATGCACCTTACAAAATACAAATAATACAAACAACAGGATTTCTTAAGAGCAGCTTCAGAATGCCAGGAAAAAAGAAGAAAAATAAAATAAAGTCAGAAGTGAAATTAACACACAAAATGCACCCCCTGAAACCTAAATTCGACACTGCACTTGGTGGTAGCCCAAAGAAAAATGCGCCCAAACTCATGATGCCATTGTTCAGGAGAAGCACAATTCCTGGCAAGTAGAATGAGTTTCCAAATTAGTTCTATCTGATTTAGAAAGATACCCTGTGCGTTAGAGTCTCGCTGGATTTACTTTCCTAAATAGTCTAGACTAGTGTTACTCAAATTTCGAATTACCCAATTTTATAAAAATCCATTTGTTGGTCATGACCAAACTTTTTAACAACTTTTTAAACAATTGTACACATGTATTCATGACACATAGGATGGTTATTGTTTCATGAAAATTTTTGCTTTCATTATATACATATACATACACACACACACACACACATATACACACACATCATGTGGGGGAACTGGATTATGAAATTTTACATTTATTTCTTATTATTGTCATCGTCAATAAAATGTTGAAAGCCCCTGAGCTAGTCCAATGAAGTCTCTATTTTCACTGACAACAACAAGAAAGCAGACATGAAAAATGCATGGAATTGAGGGGAGAGAGAGAGAGAGGTTTGTGCTTCTGTGCCTTGCTCAGGGAGGAAGGCAGCTGTATGCAGATGAGGCAGGTTCTCTGAAGGATTCTAAGACTATACAGCTATAGCAAGTCCCAAAACATAGTTATCTTCAACTGTCCTCTTACTATTACTTTTACTGAATTTTAATTAGTAATATCAGGAAGGGAAGATAATAGGTATTAAAGCTATCTTTAGATCACAAGTCAAACATGAATACTGACCCCTGCTTCTGCGCCCAGTTCAGGAGAACTGGTACTGTGTGACTTCTTACCCTCAACCCTTCTAGCCACAATCAGTGGCTCCCACAATCTGTCCTACGAGCCTCATTTGAGGCCCTGCCGACATTGTTACATACACATCCATCTTCCCCGCTAGGCTGAGACCCTTCTAAGATAGAGACAGTGCCTTTCCTGTCGCCATCATGCTGCTTGGCACTTGGTAGACACTCAAAGTGTATTTGTGCAGAGAAAGGATGCATGAATGAGTAACTGAATATTCATCACTACTTCTACATTTCTCTGATGCAATCAAAGTTTGTCATAAGGAGAAACACCTGAACGGCCAATATTGTACAATGTTTTCAGAATTAAGAGGGAAAGGGGCTTTAACGTTTCATCCATTCCGGTTTTTGCAATTAGTCATTTACACTTAGCAAGGATGACATGCCTGTTTCAGCTTCTGCACTGATCCTGAGGGATTGGCTTCAACTTCCTGGACCCTAAGGCTGGCTCTGAGCTGAGCCAGCAGAAGTGCCCACTGAAACCGTCGAGTTGTACACTTGAGAAGACAATGGTCCCCGTGTCTCATGTCTGCCATCTCTACATACCTCGTCAGGGGACTTGAATATTCATCGGAAAGAGGTGCTGAAAACTGGTTTTGCTTAAAGTAGCACCCCTGATCTTCCCAGCTCCTGTTGGAAAACAGCCAATGGTACGGAGCTTAAGAATGAGCAAGGCGTGAGTCAGGGTTATTTCAACTCAGGTCCTTTGTGGACACTAGCCATACAACCATTAGTTCCAAGGGGAAGAGACGACAATGGGATTTATGATACACAATCTCTTCTCTCCAGACTGGAGGAGAGAAAGAGAAAGAGCAGTTACATAGAGGCCTTGCTTCCTAGAACACTTATTTCATAATTGCTACTTAACAGTGGTTTTTAAAAGTGAAGTGAACAGCTGTGGTAATTATAGTCAACTTGTCAAAACTTTTCGGTGTTTGTTATTTTTTGATAGCGGCCATTCTTCTATTTCCTCCAGGATCTGCGGGGTTGAAACAGGGTAAGCAGCTGTCTTCGGTGCTACACGAGATATACATTTCAAAGAGGTCTTTTGTTTGGCTTCATTTTTCTTAGATCCATGTTTATATCCAAGATCTCTGTGAAGTAGAAAGCAATGCACTCCAGAGGAAATTGTTTGCAAACCAAAGAGAGAATTCAAAATTATGGGTCAGAGCCATTTGCTTGCAGTTATGATGAAAATTCATGGTGTGATTTCAGAGCACGGCTTGATCATTAAAGCATTGTGCATGGTGCCTTACTTGAGAAATTAGATAATGGACTCTTAATTTCACTCATACCTCCACATAGTTCTGAAGAAAGGTAAGTCAGCAACACACAGAAGACTCCGGCCAATGTCCTCCAAGGTGGGGAGAAGCTTCCTTAGGGAAAGTAGGCATCAACGGAAGCCGCTACCCACCCCAGAACTCAGCAAAGTTAGGAAGAGCATTATTCCAGAACAACTGTGCTGAATAGGAAGAAACATGTGAAAGCCCACGGGGTGGGAAGGGTCCTACTCTGCACAGAGTGGGCTTCGGTACAGAACATTTAAAGAAACCCTAAAAAAAAAAAATTATAGTGGCTCTTCAGGCCTTCATTTAGTCCCTACGAGAGCTCTCCCCAGGCCCCACACCCCAGGCCTCAGACTGCAGGGAAGGTGTAGGAGGTGTAGGAGGCAACACTTGGTTATAAAACTTGAGCTGAGCAAAGGAAAGCTAACTGGTCCCGGAAAGGAGAACATGGGTAAACAGAAGATTTCAGCGGAGCCTTTCAGGTTAACATGGGTAGAGGGGAAACAAGAGCATGTGAAGGATGCAAACACACTACAGTCAAAAGGAAAGAGAGAAAAAGAGATCATGGGATGTAAAGACACAAGTAAGAACTGAGATTGGAAATCCAGAAGAAAAGAAAAAGCACTACAAACAGGGGTGATTAAAAACACAACATCTGTAAAACAAGAGCCCAAACTAAGTGATAAACTAGCCACCACAAAAGGAAATGAGCATAACCATAATGAAGAAACTTAAAACAGAAAAAAAGAAAATGAACATGACTAAAAAAAATCACATTAATCACTTAGAGAAGAGGTCTTCAAATTTTTCTGTAAAGGGTCCCATGGTAAAGATGGGAAGTTTTGCAAACCACACAGTTTCTGTCCCAGCTATTCATCTCTGCTGTAATATATTATATATGTGCTATATTAATATTCATGAGGTGTTTAGGACAGAGCCTAGACATAGTAATTGTCTATTATTATCATCAACATCAAGACACATCCAAATTAAGGGACGGAACTTTAAAGATAAAGAGGAAAAAAAATCATTCAGGCACTTAGGCAGAAAAACTTACCCACAGTGGGGAAAATCTGGCTGGCCTCATGCTTTTTCAAGGCAATATCTAAGTCCAGAAGCCAACAGAACAATGTCCATAACATATCAAGGAGCGGTGCGTGGGACCAAGAATAGTGAACCCAGCCAAGCTGTTCGAGTATAAAGGCGGCATTCTCAAATACGAACGAGCTCTGAGAACAGAGAATTTAGAATCCCTTTGCTAAAAAATAAAGTAAATAAAAATTTTAAAACTACATGACAAAAAAATCCAACCAACCAAGTGATAAATTAAAAAGCAAGCTCAGTAATGGAAAGTCATGCTAAAGGAACTAGTGCTGAGCATTGCTTCTATTTAAATAGAGAACTCATAATGATTAACAGAGGGAATTATGTCTGCAGAACAACACAACATAATGCTACAGTGCTGACAAAGAGAAATCATTTCAAAGAAATACCAGGAGGTGTAGGGAAGGAAGGAAGAATGAAAAGAAGTAGAGGAGTTCTCATCTCCTTACCTTCCCTATCAGGTTGCCTATCAGATACTATTTAAAGCTGAAATAGAAAATTAAAATATTTATGTCTCTGATCTTGTAAAAGTTTCTATGCCATTGGCAGGATGATATAAGACTTACTATTTCTTCCAGGAGCACCTGGGTGGCATGGTTGGTTAAGTGACAAAGTTGGTTTTAGCTCAGGTTGTGTTCTCAGGGTCATGAGATCGAGCCCCAAACCCTGAGATCAGGCTACCTACCTAGTGCACAGTCTGCTTGGGACTCTCTCTCCTCCACCCTCTGCTCCTCTCTCTTGCTCTCTCACTCTCTTTCTCTCAAATAAATAAGTCTTAAAGAAATAAGGGGGGCTTACTATTTCTTCTAAAATAAGAAACACTGATAATTTCTTAAGTTCCATTTCACTTTTTTTCTTCTAAAATTTAAATCAATTAAATAAAATTAATGAAGTATTTTACATAGAAAATGATTGCATTATTTCAAAGTTAAAATAGTTGTCCATCCATACTGAATCTGTCCCTATAAAAAGATGTATGGAAGGATATTCATCAAATCACTGTAGGTAGTAGAATTAAGAGTGATTCTTCCTCCTTGGAATTTTACTCAACTGTGACTTTTTTTTTTTTTAAGATTCTATTTATTTATTTGACAGAGAGAGAGATAGCTAGAGAAGCAACACAGGCAGGGGGTGTGGGAGAAGGAGAAGCAGCCTTCCTGCCGAGCAGAGAGCCCCATGCAGGGCTCTATCCCAGGATGCTGAGATCACGACCCAAGCCAAAGGCAGACGCTTAGCAACTGAGCTATCCAGGCACTCCACAATTGTGTCTTTTGACAAGTGATGTGTGGTATTCCTAGCTGCCCACCAAAGTCCTTTCCTACGTCCTACCTGCACCATGGATAAGCCACATTTCCCAACCTGTCTTGTAGATGCACACAGCTACGTGACTAAGTTCTCTCTAAGAGAATATGAATAGAAGTGATGTTCAACTTCCACCAGGCATGAACTTTGAATTCTTTCAATCTCCTTCCTGTCTGGCAACCACAGCCAACTTAGAAAGCATGCACTGTAGATGGTGGATGTGTCAGGCCAAATGTCTGAAAGTATACAGAACAGAGCCAGAAACACTCACATTGGTTGTGTCACATAAGAGAACAAAAGTTGTGTTCTTTAAGCCATATTATTGTGATTCTCTTTACAGGTCACCCTATTCTTTTAGTATAATAACATAAGCCAGCATTATTTTATTTAAAAAAAAGAAGAAGAAGAAGAAGAAGGCATAATCTAAAAATAGAGTCAAACCAGTCTAAAAAAAACCAAACCAAATCCAGGCAAAAGTCCCAGCACATATGTCACAGACTCCAATGATTCTGGCAATAATCTAAGAGCAAATGTGGCTGCCACTATCCTGACTGACATGGGAGGACAGATCTCACCAGCTGGGAGACCTAAAAGTAATGGCACCAAGTGGCCTCATGGATCTTCTGAATTGGATGCATCGTTGAGACTTGTTTTGTTTTTTGGCTAAAGACAGTTTGGCTTATGATGTTTCAGATTATTCAGGAGAATGTTGCCTCTGAATTCAGAAGGACAGTAGTCTCAAATATCATCAGCCTTGCTATGAAACCAAATATCTCACTTGGTTTTAAGTATGTCGGTTGCACCTAGACAAGCCTGTATTCTCTAAGCCCTGGTTCATAACATTTTGAAGATTAATTTTGACATAGAACCTTTTTGCACAGATTGACGAAACTCTTTTGTCCAGAACGCAGTCTGGGAGACCTCACCCATACAGCATCCACTGTGTTTTTGGCGTATCTGTATAACTCTGCATCTGTGTACAGGGCTACTGAAGGCCAGTAAAATTCTTTGAATCATTTGGATCTAATCCTGGAATCAAAGTATTTATAGAAACAAGTCTTCTGAAAACTGGAAGGGGCCTCAAGAAGCCATTTGGTCCAGGGCTCTTCCAAGTAAGCCATCAAATATTTTTCTTAAACTTTTTAATTAAGCTACAAGATGACAGGTTTCCAGATTTTATTTATCACCACAGAGATAAATGGTTTTCAAATAATCACTGAGGAGAGAAACGTGGGAGGTTAAAATAAAAACTCTCATTTAGTTCTCTTCACACATCTGCCCCAGAAAAATCTTTTTTGAACTCAAAAAAAAAAAGTTTTAATTTTATGAAAGAACAAATTGGAATATGAAAGGCATGAGAATCCTAAATGTCTGGCTCATTTCCTCTCAAGAAATAAAAATCTTTCAACAACGTGTTTATAAGTTACAAGCCAGACACAAATACTAATTTCTCAGTCCAAAGATATCCAATTTCCATTATAATGCATTTAAATCTCTGCAAACTAGAGTGTTTTTATAAACCATGCCAGTCAAAGATGTCTAAAACAATGTTGCCTGATTCTTTTCCGAAGTTAGCTTTATGCCAATTAGCTATTATTTCTAGTGAGTACTCAGCCCCCGCAAAGATAACCATTCCACTCCCTTTATTCTTGACTATCTTATTAATTTTGACATTTTTTTCCTTTTATGCATTAAGGTAGCAATAGCAGCACTATCAAATTCATCAAGTAGAGAAAGATACTTCCAACTTGAAATCTAATTAATTTTTCATGTTCATTATCTTTTAAGAATGTTTCTTGCAAAAGGACATTATCTTCTCCTCTTTTCATGATAATTGATGGAGTTCTTCCCCCATCCTTTTATTTTTTCTAATAGGTGAGGAAAGACCTTTAATACTTATACTTACAATCTTGCCAATAACTTTTTAAAGGATAAGTATTAAATATGT
Organism: Taxidea taxus jeffersonii; assembly: GCA_003697995.1. NCBI lineage: Eukaryota > Metazoa > Chordata > Mammalia > Carnivora > Mustelidae > Taxidea > Taxidea taxus. The sequence goes on from RCUC01136301.1 coordinate 18,631, forward strand.
CATTCAAGATGCATAATGTGCTACCAAAATCAGTTCCATTAGAATGAGAAACTCATTAAGGGGTAAGTTTAAAGAGTTTACAGAAGTACACTTGCCACTTTGTGAAGCACCGAAGTATGAATATGAAACACGGGGATGTGTATTCCTTTTTATATTTTTAAGAAATCATATGAACAAGAAAATTTATTTTAGTGGACGTATAACAAACAATATACTGAATATTTTTAAACACAGACTCCCAATTACAGATAGTAAACTAGCCTAAAGAATGGATGTAGGAAGAAAAGGGGTGTGTGTGGGTGTGTGCATGCGCACACACGTGCACGTGTGTGTTTTGGGGAAGGAAAAGTAAATATTCTAAACAGTTGAAGTTACTTGTACCTAAAGAACCAGATGTGCATTAAAAAGAAATAAACAGCAATAAGTATTTTATATAAAGTTTAACAAATTTTAATTTCAGCATTAGAAAGTAAAAGGAAGTGAAAGCTTGCCATTTGAAACTGGAACGCACCAAAAGAGACTCTTAATGTCATAAAACAAACTGAGGGGGGTGGGGGGGAGAGGGGTTGGGAGAGGAGGGTGGGGTTACATTATATGTTTAAATAAAAAAGCTTAATAAAAATAAAGTAAAATGAAACTGGAAGGCAATTTCTTATGATATACTTTACCTACTGAGTACGTACCTAGTAAAGATACCTCTGAGACTGTGAAGAGTCTTCTTTGGTTCTCAGCTCATCTACCTGAAAGGGCCAGAAGCCTACTGGTCACTAAGAATGAGAGGACAGTCATAAATTGTCAAAAAAGAGACTTTTTCTATATCCAGAGAGAAGGGAAAAGTGGGACTGCTTTGCACATAGGAACTCATCACAAGTATGTCCCTCCTCAGGATACATTGAGGCCCAGAGAAATTACTAGTCCAGATCAATGCTGCCTAAAAGGTCAGAAGAAAAGAGAAGATCAAAAGCAAAGCGTAATAAGACTTACTAAAGCAAAAACAGTTTTATTCACTTTTCATGCTCACTCTTTTTTAATCAACTATGATGTTGTAGACGCTAATCCTTTCCTTCCTTTGGGAGAATGTGTTTGTTGCCTTGAGTTGTAGTCTCAGCAATGGAAGCACACTCACTCGCACTTGGGAATCAACAAAACATATTAACAAATGGAAACCACAGCTTTTGCCTAATGAGTGGAATTTTTCTCTGTGAAAATCTAGCTAGCTCATTAAGTAGGATCGAAACCATATACTCAGCTTCATTAGGCACATGTCTATTTAACTGAAATATCCAGCCCAAAAAGACAGTGAAATACATGTAATATGGACAGAACAATTCTGAAGTTTCATTTAAACATTTACCTTTGATTCTCTATTTGAGTATAGATTTTTAAATGTTAGAATATCAAAGGGAACAAGAAAACTACTAACAATAAGAAAAGGGAAACATGGCAAAAGGAAATTAAAGAATTTGAAATTTTTACCTCAATTAATCCAAGTTTTATCATTGAAGGAGAACAGGGTGTTGCCAGTTTTCTGGGGAATTTACATGGCAGGACCCCTGTGGATAATCCACAGTCCTATGCCTAAGAATTCACTTGAAAAACAAAACAGGCTCCCAGCAAGCATGCCTATATTTTAAAGCTGATTTAGAACATAATTTTAATGCTTTCTGAAATTACAGGTTTTTTATGCATTTGTCCTATCTTTAGCTTTTACATCTCAATTCTTTTTCTCTGTTAGAGGAAAAAAAAATGTAAGCAAAATTTGAAGAAGGAGGCTAAAAGGTGAGCTGTTTCACAGAGGTGTGTACGCTAACATTGACCTGGGCGTGACCTCCTGCGCTGTACAATTTGAAGACAGAATAAAATGAATCTCTTCTTCAACAGATGAGCCTTCAAGTGCATTCTGAATAAACCCAATCATGACACTGTCATCTTCTCCATTTAGTCTCAGATTAGATACTCAGGGTTTAAATGATCACCTTTCCTTCGGAAGGTGCATACTCTTTCCTTGTCTGTGTTTGTGGATACCTTCTTCAGAGGAGCTCATTTCAGTGTCCTACAAAAGGGGTTCTGCTTGCATGATCACTATCATCATTAAGCATTTATGAAGCACTTTAGGCTTATTTACTAGAGCTCATGATATCCCTATAAGATAGGTTGGTGTAATGGTCTTCTTATAAATGAGAAAATAGAGGTTAAGTAACTTAGCCAAGGTCACATAGATAATTTGGATGAAAGACTCAGAGTCCCTGACTTACTGTTTAGTACACAAGTGAAAACTCTGGACTGGCATAAAAAGTTATCAGATTCAGAACTTCACACCTCAACTGCTACTGAACATGAATAATGAGAGTTTTGGTTTTTAGCTTTTTTGTTTTTTGTTTTTGTTTTTGCTTTTGCTTTTGCTCTACCCTTGTGGCTAATGGCATTGCTTTGGAAGATCTGTGATGCCAGGGCCAGTATCTCTACAGTTCTCTAGTCTTTCCTTTTTAGTCTCAAAATTACAGCTCTGGTTCCAGGCAATATGTCTGTCTGTAAGACAATAAGAAGAGGAGAAAGTGTTTTGCCAGCCTTGTCACTCCTTGTCAGGAAAGCAAAAACTCCTCAGAAAATCCCCAGTACAGTTCTACTGTACTACTGAACCACAAAGTTCTACTTTGTCAAGGAGACTGATATGAACATCTAATATTCTACCATCTTTCATGGAAAACAATGAAAAAGAAGGAGACTGAAAGGACAATTGTGCCAGCCTACTAATGGTGTCTGCCAGTTATTTCAGTTCAGAATTTTCTGTTGAATATTCATTTGCTAGGTATTGTTTGCTTCCACGACACGCTAGCATTTGTCAACAAGGCGGTGGAAGTCAGCTCCTAATTAAAAAAAAAACTGATATAAAAACTTATAATTTGGGAATATTTTATCTATTGATTTAATTTGGTAAAAGAAGGGAAATTTTATGAAGCCAGCTAAATTTTGGTGGCTTAAACATTTGGTCCAGCTTATTGTGTTCAAAGGAAATTTGAAAATTACTATTATAGTACAAGTAGCCATACATTTTCCAGAATCCATGCCTCTTTCTTTGTGTCAGTCTCCAACAGATATGTCTCCTTTGTTTTCCTCTTTGTTTATCCAAATCTTAGCACTTAACTCCCAGCTCAGTTATTTTTTTTTAAAGATTTTATTTATTTATTTGACAGAGATTACAAGTAGGCGGAGAGGCAGGCAGAGAGAGGGAGGGGGAAGCAGGCTCCCCGCTGAGCAGACAGCCCGATGCGGGGCTCGATCCCAGGACCCCGGGATCATGACCCGAGCCGAAAGCAGAGGCTTTAACCCACTGAGCCACCCAGGTGCCCCCCGGCTCAGTTATTTATTTGGCATACCAAACAACTCTGTCCTGCCAGGACACTCACCACCTGCTAATAGAAGCATTCACTATGAAGATTCCTGAGATAATTTTCTTTTTTTTTTTAAAGATTTTATTTATTTATTTGACAGACAGAGATCACAAGTAGGCAGAGAGGCAGGCAGAGAGAGAGGAAGGGAAGCAGGCTGAGAAGAGAGCCCGACGTGGGGCTCGATCCCAGGACCCTGGGATCATGACCCGAGCCAAAGGCAGAGGCTTTAACCCACTGAGCCATCCAGGCACCCCTCGTGAGATAACTTTTCATGTACATTTGTTTCACATCCCCAAAAAGTGTGACCTCTCTTCTGTTTTGTATCTTTATAGAACAAAAGCTAACATTTATTGAGCAGTCTTTATGTGTCAGTTCAATAATTTACATATTTTATCTTCTTTAACTCTATGAGACCAGAATTATAATTATCCCCATTTCAAAGATGAGTAATTAAGTTCACAGAGGTTAAGCAACTCACTCAAAGACAAATAGGTAGCAAGTGATCTGCGGGGATGCAAACCCACACAGTCACTCTTAATAACTCTGGGGTTTTCCCCTGAGCTTTATGGAGATATTATTTACATATAAGCTATCCAATATGATGATTTGGTACACGCATATACTGCAAAATGGTTACCACAGTAAAGCTAACTAACACCTCATCCCTTCACATAATTATCATTTGTGTGTGTGTGTGTGTGTGTGTGTGTGTGTTAAAAACATTTAAGATCTACTCTCTTAATAACTTTCAATTGTATAATATAGAATCATGAATTATAGTTAACATGCTATACATCACACATTGAGAACTTTTTCATCTTCTAGTTGGAAGTTTGTACGCTTTGACCAACATCATCCCATTTCCCCCACACCAAGCATTCTACAATAGAAGGAAGGAAGAAAACAAGGAAGTTAGGAAGGAAGAAGGGAAGAAAGGATGGAAGAGAAGAAGGAAGGGAAGTTTCATTTTTTCTTTTTTACCACCTTAACCCCCACCCCCGTTGCATCTCCACTTCCTCATATCAGGGAGATCATGTGATAGTTGTCTTTCTCCAGTTGACTTATTTCGCTAAGCATAATACGCTCTAGTTCCATCCATGTCGGTAGGAAAAGAAAAAATGAAACAAGATGGGATCGGGAGGGAGACAAACCAAAAGAGACTCTTAATGTCATAAAACAGACTGGGGGGGGGGGGGCGCCTGGGTGGCTCAGTGGGTTAAAGCCTCTGCTCAGGTCATGATCCCAGGGTCATGGGATCCAGTCCTGCATCGGGCTCTCTGCTTGGAAGGGAGCCTGCTTCCTCCTCTCTCTCTCTCTCTCTGCCTGCCTCTCTGCCTGCTTGTGATCTCTGTCAAAATAAATAAATAAAAATCTTAAAAAAAAAAAAAAAACAGACTGAGGGTGGTGGGGGGGAAGGGAGGTTGGGAGAGGGTGGTGGGGTACATTATATGTTTAAAGAAAAAAGCTTAAAGAAAAAAAAATATTATCTCACGAAAAAAAATTATTGTGGAACTGAAAAAAAAAAAAGAAGGAAGGGAAATGAAGGGAAGAGAAGGGAAGGGAAGAAGGAAGGAAGGAAGGAAGGAAGAAGGGAGGGAGGAAGAAAGGGAGAAAGGAAGGGAGGGAAGAGGAAAAGGGAAGAAAAAAGGAAATAGTTGGGTAGGGAAGTAGTAGGAAAGAGAAAGGCAAGCAGGAAGGGAGGAGGCAGAGGTGGGATTACCGTGGGTGGGGGGGGTGGCTAATGAAATTTAAGCTTCAGAGCCCCCAATTTCCCAAGTCCTTGAATGAGGTCCTAGAAATATGTGTTGTTGTTGTTGTTGTTTTTAACTTTGTGAAGTTTGTAACGCAGCTCACTTAATGCAATGAATTGAGATATCTCTTTTTATTCTTACTGTACCTTCATTATGCTTGCCCTCTTGCTGAGGGACATTGGAGTGGCCATGGGTAATTTTGGATCCAGCTAAAGGTAAGTTGAGTTGAAGGCATACTGAGTTTGGATTCAGCAGGATACATTTATGTACTGTGTACTCACTTGCATTTGAGTTGTGATTTTTAGTGCTCACAGACTAAATGTATGTGCCCCCTCCCAACTTTGTATGTTGAAATTCTAACCCCAGTGTGATAGTATTAGGAGATGGGGCCTTTGCAAGGTGATAAAGTCATGAAGGTGAAGGTCAATATCATTGCAAGAAGAGACACAAGAGTGATGATCTCTCTTTGTTGTGTGTGGACAGAAGATGGCCATCTATAAACCAGGAAGAAGTTTTTCACCAGAACCCACCATGCTGGAATGCTGACTGTCAGATTCCCCAGCCTCCAGGACTGTGAGACATAAATTCCTGTGGTTTACAAGCCACCCAGATTATGGTAGTTTGTTATGGCAACCCAGATGGACTAAGACAGGAATTTTTCTAAGCTGTCAATAAAAAGATACCAAGTTCCATTAATTGTGCTAGAGAACAGGATGAATTTTTTCCTCTCTCTATATAGAATAATACTGCAAATCCTTTGTTGTATAAAGAGGTGATTAAAGAACATGTAACCCAAAATGTAGGGGAAAATATTACAGAGGTGCACCAGAGGATAAATTCATAAAAGGATATATTATTCTTCTGAGCCACATGATGATTGTGGGGGTTTCTAGCTTTCAAATATTATAACTTGTTATAATTTTCTTTTTAATTTTGGAGAAATATTAATTTCATATTCACAATATATTTTTATTCTTTTTCTTAAAGAGGATCCAAAAACTACCTAAGCTTCAGGACTCTGTGTAATGTGGTTCTGTCCATGAAGGAAGCAAGGAAGGCAACACCACCTATCAGCGGCTCTTTACACCACAAACAATACAGATAATGTCTACACCTGTATGAAAGACTACAGGTGTGATCTGTGAAGACTTCAGTCGGGATGGTAAGAAAAGCAACCCTTCGGTGGGACGATCACTGTGGAAACTTCTGTTTAAAGCTTCTGGGGATCTCAGGTTACTTAGTTCCATTACGGAGAAGCAGGGTCGGAAAAAGGGGGCATGGAATATTTTATTCACTGAGCTCTTGAAGATACTGAATATTTGCCTATCTACCACTTTGAGGGCAGAATCAAATATAGCAATATTAGTACAGTCGTGACAATAGGCAGAATAAGAAACAAAAGTGTTAAAGCAGCTAATGAAGAGTTTAGCTTCTAAAGCAGGGATGATGAGCTCTCTTGGCAAGACAAAATGGCATCAGTGATCCGAGCAGAGAACAACATGTGACAATCAGGCACAAAAGGACACCTGACAACAGGAGGGTGAGCAAGGCGGGCTCAGAGAAAGTATGGAGGAGTGAGAGCCTAATATTAACGTCCTGCTCAGTTAAGCATTGTTCTGTCTTCCCATCTGAGGATCTGTGGAGCTAAACAGAAGAATGGGACTGTCACACAGCCAAGTAGCCCGGTTGGGCTGAGTTCATTGTCACTCTGGCTGGTTCAAGAGCTAAGTAGAAAAAAAGGGATAAAAAAATGCATTAAAGGGAATGGGAAAGACACTGGAAATGCTGAGGGAGAGATGTCAGAGGAGAAGGACAAGAAAGAAAGAAACCTGGGTCTCTGGCAAAGGAGGAGGGCCCCGTAGAGACTCATGCACTGTTCCAGCTCCAGAGCTGGTCTACCTGGGCTTCAGCCCACACCACAGAGTTCTGATCTCCGCTTCTACCAGAGGATAATGGCTGGGTGGAGAAGAGGATTCATGAAGCCAGACTCCTGGGTGAGCCAGAACCCAGAGGCAATCACTGATTATCTACTAGAAGGCAGGGCAAAAGAAACAAGGTAACTTGGAATGAGATGTCAGCTGCATCTTACTAGATTTGCCCCAGTGATAAGGATAATAGTAATTGCTTGTGTGAATTGACTCTGCGTTATGGACCAGATGTTAGGCTAAGCACCTTACAAACATAATTGCATTTTATGTTCACAATGCTCTGAAGCAGGTATAAATATATTATTTCTATTATAGAAGTGGAGAACATTCAGGCTTGGAAAACAAGGAATATGCCCAAGGTTGCAGAGCTAGTAATTGGTGAAATTTTTTGGGTGGTCTTTCTGAAAAGAGAGTTCAGGTTCTTTAAAACTACATCTTACTGCCTACTATTTGGAAATATTCAACTATAACTCAAATTAGAAGTAAATAACCTCCACTTGTAGTTTTGCTCACTTAAAGCTGCAGATAAGATGTCATTCCATCTCTTTTCATTTTTCTGCTTTTTTTTTTTCATTCACCCACGTACATCTGTGTCTGCAGAGAAGGCATTTCACTGCCTTACTTCCTTCCTCAAGCAGAAAACATAGCAGTCTATTCTGATGACTTCTTTCTTTCAGGTTTCTTGTTAGAAAGAAGTATTCAGAACACGGTACCAATCTCCAATCTCCTAGATTAGTGGTAGAGCCAAAAATGAGTCAGCTTGTTGACCATATTTTGTATCCTGTCCTCAGAGGGTCATGAGCTGTGTTCCATCAGCCAGCACCCAGTGACTTTCAGCATTCTCTTACAGTCCATGTTTCAAGTCATTCAGTATGCCCCTTTGCATGCAGACCAGAGATGACTGTGCTGTTGTTTAAATTTCAGTATCTTGCCAGTTGTGTACATTTATAAAAAATAGTTAAGGTGGGGTGCCTGGGTGGCTCAGTGGGTTAAGGCCTCTAACTTTGGCTCAGGTCATGATCCCAGGGTCCTGGGATTGAGCCCCACATCAGTCTCTCCGCTCAGCAGGGAGCCTGCTCCACCCACCCCCTGCCTGATCTCTGCCTGTCAAATAAATAAATAAAATCTTAAAGGAAAATAGTTAAGGCACTAATTTCCATTAGGAATTAACAGCCCACAAAATTTCTTGCCTTGGCTTGAAACTGTTTGAGTAAGAAGCCACTAAATTTCTCTTTATCCTTCTAAAACTTCAATTATCCAAAGTTGGCATATCATTTTTACCATATAGTATGTAGGTTATCTCCCAGGCAGAATACATTTAAATTTTTCATAATAAAGAATTTAAATTTCTTAAAAAATTAAAAATTTGGGGCACCTGGGTGGCTCAGTAGGTTAAAGCCTCTGCCTTCGGCTCAGGTCATGATCTCGGGGTCCTGGGATCGAGCCCCGTGTCGGGCTCTCTGCTCAGCAGGGAGCCTGTTTCCCTTCCACACTCTCTCTGCCTGTCTCTCTGCCTACTTGTGATCTCTGTCTCTGTCAAATAAAAAAAAAATTTTTTAAAAATTAAAAATTTAAATTTTTATAGTGAACATATATAACTTTTTTTTATATATATAACTTTTTTTAAGAGTCTATTTATTTATTCATTTGAGAGAGAAAGAGCATAGGAGGGGGAAGGGCAGAGAGACAAGTAGACTCTCTGCTGAGTGGGGAGCCTAACATGGGGCTCAATCCTAGGATCCCAAGATCATGACCTGAACCAAAGTCAGATGTTTAGTTAACTGAGCAACCCAGGTACCCCATGACATAACATTTATAAAGGTTATCATAAAAACAAGTGTAGATAATCCAAGAATTTGCTGTTTGAAAACAGTATTGATCTCATGTTAAAAACAAAAATAAAACAAAGGAAGGAAGGAAGGAATAAAAGGAAGGAATAAAAGGAAAGGAAGAAGGAATTTAGCAAAGCTGACAAATCATAAACCCTTGAAGCAGACAGTTCTTCTCCAAACTTCTGATGAGTTCTATCCTAGATGTTACCACCATTCAAAATATATTTAAGATCCTACTACAAAGGGAATATATGTCTTACCATAAGACTATTAAGTAAGTACTTCTAGGCTCCCATGTTATTTTATTTTAAAGATTTTATTTATTTATTTAACAGAGAGAGATCACAAGTAGGCAGAGAGGCAGGCAGAGAGAGAGGAGGGTGCAGGCTCCCTGCTGAGCAGAGAGCTGGATGCGGGGCTCGATCCCAGAATCCCGGGATCATGACCTGAGCTGAAGACAGAGGCTTTAACCCACTGAGCCACCCAGGCGCCCCTCCCATGTTATTTTAAACATTAACACTATAGGAGCTCATGGTAAGGGTTTGCTTTGTACAGTTTCCAGATCCAGGAGGAAGCATGTCAACACAGGACACATATGTGTCCTGAGTAAAGAGCAATGGTCCCTGGCTGCCTTTGTCTTAAATCTGTGAGAAAGTGACTGGGACCATTTTGAGCCCTTGGGTTTGGAATCACATAGGTCTGATACTGACATTGAGCAAGGTATTTCACCTCTGTGAATTTCAGTTTCTCATCTGTAAAATGGGGGTTCATAATTGCCAGTAGAGCACTAAATACTCCATGTATAGAGCACAGAGCTACGGATGTAGCTCTTCTTGAATGTCTTCTTGAATTCATTCTTCTTGAATGTCCCTCAGGCACTTCAAACCCCAAAGTTAATTTATCAGCCCCACTCTTACCAGATTCCAGTTACTCTACTTGAAATCACAGGGACCATCACTGACACCCCCCTACTCCCCCAACTTCCATATTTAATGGGACCAGCAAATACTGCCTCAGCCATCTCCATAAAATATTGAATCTCATAGAAAAGACAGAGCAAGGTTTCCAAGGGATTCCTAGAAAAAAATGTAACCTCTCCTCCATCTCTTGGCCCCTTTTCTCACCCTATAAACCTCAGGAACCTCATATTCCAAAGTCCGCCACATCCGTTCATTCCCCAATACCAAATTCCACTGATAGGGTTATTACCTTAAACTGTCCCCTTGGTGATAGTATAAAAAAACGATAAGACAACTTCCAATTCCATTCAAAGCCACCAAAGACAATCATCCACAGATCACTGACAGCCTCCTCACTTCATTCTAGCACACAGATGTAATGTGGTAGGATAACAGAAACACTTTGAAATGCTTACCAATGTGTTTTCCCTCCTTGGTAATTGTTTTGGGTTGAATTGTGCCTTCACCACCCCCCTGCCCCCGCCACCAAATTCATATGTTGATATCTAAAACCCTAGAATGTGACCTTATTTGCACATAGGGACCTTACAGATGTGCTCAAGTTACAAGGAGGTCATTAGAGTGGCCCCTAATCCAATATGACTGGTGTCTTCATAAGAAGAGGAAATTTTTATCATAGACACTTCTAGAGAAAAATGATGGGAAGACATAGGAAGAAGACTGCCATCTACAAGCCAGGGAGAGAAGCCTGAAACTGATTCTCTCTCACAGAGAGAGAATGGTTGGTTCCTTTGGTTGGTTCATTCAAAAGGAACCAACCCTGTCAACGTCTTGATTTCAGAGTTCTGGCCTCTAGAACTGTTAGATGAGAGATTTCTGTTGTTGAGGGCTCCTGCCCATGGGACTTTGTTGGAGCAGACCTAAGTGAACCAATACAGGAATGCAAATTCTTTCCCTACAACCCTTACACCATTCCCACAGCCAGGGAAGGGGTAGGTAAGGACCTCCTAGGGAAGAGGATGATGGGCTCTAGAGCCACTCATCAGGCTGAAAGGAAGGAGACAGCCCACCAAGAGTCAAGGAAGAGCTACATTGGGGAAGACAGAGAGGTGGAAAGAGAAAGAAAGAAAATAGAGAAGAGAAGAGGAAAAAAGAGAAAATTCAGGAATATCTTAAACATCTCTCATCAGAGACTTGAACTTCTGTTCTCATGAGGCCAGATCACTGTGAGATGAGAGAAGTGGAATCAGCTGGCAGGTAGCTGTCTAGGAAGCTGTCTAGCTTCTAGGCAGATGGATGGAGCTTGTAGTCCTGATTCTCCGCAGTCCAGGGATCCAGAATGTCCCTGTGTTCGGAGGGGGTCGGGGGCACAGTACACGAATACTGAGCCAAGTTGTGGACTAGGAGAGGCTGGGGTCAGGAAAGAGCCCACAGGGCAGGGAACCTCATCACCCCTGACTTAAGCAGTAGCTGTGAGCACAGTGGCCAGACCACACGGCAGCACCAGCCACACGTCTGTGGACACCCACTCAACTTGCTCAATGATCGATCAGATGCAACAAAACGTCTCCGAGAATGCAGACAGAATGGACACGAAATCAAACAAAGTTCCCTCCAGTGTCCCCTGTGGACACTTAAGCATCTATTTGTACACAGATGGCATCCTTGCAGAACAGAGGCAAGAGAGGCCCTTCTGCTTTGAAAGAAACAGATGGGAAGTTTGAACTTTGGACCAAGCGCTTACCAACACCATAAACCCATTTTTACACCTGACAATACTGAGCTATACGTCACTGGCAAATTGAAGCTTTTGCAGCCATCCTTAGGGAAGCGGCTCCGAGGTAAAGCAAATGTGGCTATAAGATCATGACTATTTTTATCTCGCACACCTGACCTGTAGTTAGGCGAGTTCTACCCCGACCTCTCCCCATTAGATAATGAGCCTGGCATGATGGTCAGGGAACTTCGATTATATTTTCTAAAAATCACACTAGGATGAGTGACTCCATTTACTCCTGGAATGTAGTGCTGTTGTGTGCAAGCGGATGCCACACGAGGCTCTACAGGGGACGGAGGATTGCCTAAAGGAGCGTATCTGGAAGACTGGCCAATCAATGCACAAGGTTCGCTGCTCGGTGGGTGCCCACAGCAAAGTTCCCCATGGCACACGGTGACCTCTTTCCTCCAAGCCCTCCCACCGGTGCCAAGGGCTGTTTCTCAGAGTCCTGAATCCTTCTTCAAACGTGTCAAACCTAAACTGGAAAGAGAAGTGCCCTGTGCTAGAGGCGGGGGCTGGGGAGGGTGGGATAAGCCCCACACCGGATAACCTCCACTTTCAGAGTCAGTGGGGTTTACAGTCCGCACCACTGTCTTAGTGTCTGGGCAGCAAGTGTGCATCTCCTCATCTCTATTCAGGGAGTGATTCTGAGTATCAAGACGCTTGAAAACTTGAATTTTCTGGGTGGTTAATAAGCTATCAGCACGAGTATTAATGAACAGTGACCTTGCACTGGAACAAATGCTTCCTAAGTGTTCATCTCTCCATGACGCTCCCTCCTACTGGAGTGTTTTGCTGCCTTGCTTTCCCAGCAGGTTGCTGTCGGCCGCTGGGTCTATCTGGCAAACCAGACAGGCTGAGTGGGTACGCTGGGTGCGCACCCACATGGCCTTTAGAAGCCACACTCGAAGGATGTGAACGAGCTTCTGAGAGATGCTCTTTACCCTCCCTCCCTGCTCAGCACGCGCCTGCACAGACTGCCCTACTGGCGTGGCGGGGGTGGTTTTGAGTCAGTGGGGGATGGGTGTTAGGGATTCTCCAACGCTGGTTGTTCTAGCCCTGGGTGTTCTTGTAAGTGAGGAAGCACTCAATTCCGCTCCTGAAACCAATATTACACTCTATGTTCACTAGCTAGAATTTAAATAAAAATTGGAAGAAAAAAATTAAAATAAACAGACGAGCCTGATTGTTTTAGTGAGCGGTCAACCTGTGCCATGCACCGTCCTAAATGCCAAGGAACTGAAACACAGCAGAGAACAACATAAAACCGGATACTCTCACGTACTCTTTAGAGATGACTTACAGGAAATTCTGAATAGCCTGGATGTAAAATGTCAAAGCTACATACTGCCCTGAAAAATTATCCACAGGACATTCTTGAGTCTACATTTATAGGAGATGGACATAGAAGAAAAACATTTAGCATATGCAATGAACATATGCATACACACATGACTATGTAACACGTACATAAACACTCACACATTACCAGTAATAATAGCTAACTTTTATGAAGTGCCATATTCCCTGATGTGATTGTACTGCATTTGTTTTTAAAATTGATCTCCACGGCGATCCTATTCCTTAGGTGGTGGAATCAACTCCTTCTTCTCTATGAGGCTCTAAGAATATTGCCTGAAGTCTTGCTGCAGCTGAAACGTGGTGAATGTACTATTGAGACCCAGGCCATCTAGCCAACGTCAAAAGGAACGTTCTAACCACCGCCGCTCCCTGCATATATTTCTGTCTTTGAAAATACTGCACAAGAGACTCTGCATTACAGTGTAATATACACTTTCAACCAGCTAATTATCTGAATTTTCTGAGAAGCTTTATAAAATTGGGCTGCACTCCTAGAGATTCGAACTGAGTAGACCTGGGCTGGGCTTGCGGAGCTGTAAGTTTAAAAAGCTACCCACCCAGTCCTAATAACCACTCAAGTTTAGAAGTCATTGCTGGAAGAGCTGCAGAGATAGGGTTGACACAGACCAATGGGCAATGTGCTGGAAAATATCCGCATTGTTTAGTATCATTTAAACCATTAATTCAGAACACACACACACACACACACACACTTAGACACAAGCCTAGCATCCGCAAGTATCTTAACTAATGAAATTGGTTAGGGGAAAAAAAGTCACCTACACAATTTGCTATATGATAAGCAGAGTATCACTGAAAACTCACTGGCTCTTGGGCTCTGAAAATAGTTGACATCTTGTGCCTTGAATACTAAAAGACATAGACTCATCAGATAGGTTTTTTGCTAACTTGTTTTCTCCTGAGAGTCTCCTGTTGAGAATCCTCGGGCTGGGTGTCCAAAGACTAAGATGGACTTTAAGAGGGTCAGTGAGGACAAGATTCTGCGGGGAGTTAGAGTCACAGGTACGCCCATGCTACCTATCTAAAACTGGAACAAGAACGGAAATCACCTCTTGCATGTTTTTGCTACTAAGCCAGTGCCTCAGGCGATGTCCTGCATGCAGTGAGTAGTAGAGAATCCTTACGCATTTAGTCTCACCCTGTCTTGCTTCCCTTGGAATTCATTCTCCCGAATCCACAATGTTTCCCATCAAAGACTAGAGTTACACTTTACAAAGAGAATTGATTGCCCAAGGTTAAGACAACATGATTCTTCCTTAGTCACAAAGCCTGAGTCTCTGGTTTATTAACTGTGTCTAGTCCTCACCCACAGACTTGCCCTTAAATCCCAGGATAACTTGGTATGGGTTCAAATCATTTTAGGGGTGGGAAGCAGTCTCTAGTTGCTTAACTGTCTATGTAGAAAAGATATCCAAAGTTCCTCGGTGTTGTCTATCATGTGCATAAAAGTAAGAAAATGAAATGCATTTGTTGTCATAGCCACTGCCACTGAGAACAGATTTCTCTTCATGTGTCGCTGGAAGACAAGATAAAAACAAAAATTTAAGAAGGTATTTTGAGTCTTTAGTTGAACTTAATTTGAGCGCAATTGTTTCTTGACTCAAACATCTCATTAATAAAAGCACCATAAGCGTCAAATGTCAACTTTGAAAACTGTTACACAAGTACCAGTCATTGTTGTTCTAACTTTGCTTTGGCTTGTCAAACTCAGAAACCCTCCTGCTGACTCCCTGACTCTTTCCTCCAGGCTCCGTTTGTTGTTTCTTGGCTCAGATAGAGAAGCAGCCATGATGAAGTGAACCGCCGCGCATCAGGAGACCAGAAGGACAGCTATCATGTGTATGTGTGTGTGTGCATGTGTGCACACACGCATGTGTATATGTGTGTACACACACACACACACAGATCATTTCTATGCAGTGCAACTTGTCACAGTAGGGGACTCTTTCATTCACAGAACGCCCTTGTCCTTCTCTTCCCTCCACTTCCACTGCCTTCCGGTTCTGTCCCTACTCCTCTTCCCAGTGAGACTGCTGAGTTCAGGAGAGAGAACACAAAACACTGACTCTAACAGGAAGTTAATTTCTGGGAAAGGATAGCTTGAAAACCAGGCACTTTTTGGTCACCAGATCCCCGTGGGCCCTGTGGAGAAGGGGCTGGCTCCACCTCCACAGTTGTACCTCATAAGTCAGGAGTTGAAGAAATTTTCTAGAGGACATAGTGGCCCTTTAGAGGAAAAAAAAAATCTTTTATATTAGAGAAAAACATCCCATTGGAGTTAAGAGGATCACTATCCCAATTTTCTATGTCATAAGGCAAGGATCTGAATCGATGGCATTACCTTTGGGAGCCTCGGGGCTGATGGCTCTTGCTCAGACATGCTATTAATGGACTTGAAGCCCTCCCCTAGTATGATGTGAAACAATAGAAAGAAGACAACAGAAGAAACAAATATGATCCCATTGCCAAAGAAAAGATCTACAATTATTATCTCTTGTCCTAAGAATATTCTAAGATTTACACCAAGGATGGCCAGGAAATGTGCTGGGTCCTAGGGCTACAGCAGAGGTTAATATCGAATAAACACCATCCTCGTCCTTCTGGGGAACCCTCTAGCCATTGACAAAGCAGAAGGACAACTACAAAAAATCAGAAAGATCAAGTGTGGTGAGTGTGATGACAGGAATGTTCGGGGAGCGACAGGCACAGAAGGCAAACGGCAGCTGACCAAGGCCTGAGGCAAGTGAAGTCTCTCAGCAGAAATAACCCCTGAGCCAAGACACAGGAGTTTACTGGGCACACAGAAAAGCATCTGTGAAGGCCCAGAGGTAAAAGAGAGCTTGGTGTCTCTGAGGACCCAGGGAAAGCCAGTGTGGACAAGGAGAGTAAGGAGAGGGCAAGAGGATGTGTGGAGGGGGACACCGCCCACAGGAATGGTGATCTTCCTGCTGGTCCGTCCCTCTTGATCTCTGGTTGAAATCCGCATCCACCATTCCCCTTCCCAGTGTTCCACACCCTTATTTCCCAAACTCTCCCTCACTCTTAGAGCAGGGAAGAGTCTCACCTCTTCCTTCACTGAGGCCCAAAATGGTCCTGTGCGTTCCTTCCACTCTTCCTCCTGGCTTCCTGCCTGAGAAGAAGAGGAGCAGAGGGGTGGGCCAGTCTGAGAAGCAGGCACTGAGCACCTACAGGGTCAAAGCCTTGTGCTTGGAACTGAGGAGGGACATGTGTGGGAGGATGTAGCAACCTTGAAAGCAAAGACCAAGAGCCCCCAGAGCTGCTTCCCCTCCAGTGGCATCTCCCCTGTATCCACCCCAGATCCAGCCAGCACGTAACTGTTTCACCCTTCCCCCCTTCTCAGACCTTCCCATTCTGAAGCAGCACTGGACAGGGGGCTGAGGAGGCACAGACATAAGGTGGAAGGAAGCATGTGTTCTTTTCGAAAAGCAGCAAGACAGCAAAGGAGGAGAGGCCTAGGGCAGAGGATATGAAGGGTGGACCTTGCCTCGGCCCCTGAAGACAAGGACAGAGTGGAGCTCTGAGGTCTCCCCTGCCCAGCACAGCAGAGTCGAGGAGTCACAGGAGCTGAGGGAACACTCAAATAAGAACAAAAAACAAGCAAGCCGGGGAGCTCCATTAGTGCTTTCTGGAATGGTGAGACAGTGACAGAAAAGTTCTAGACAAGTCACAGAATCGTCTAAAACAAGGGAACAAGGGGTACCACCCATCAAACAGGGGAAAATATTAGTAGAAATTGTACTGATCGACTCTTTCATTACCAATGGCCTCACAAGCTAACCCCAACGCCCTTACATAAATCAGAGACTTCATCAACAGTGTATTTCTCCGTCTTTCAGTGTGGTTCTCCTCCATGTGGCTTTATTCTCCGGTTCCACATGGTGGCAAGATGGCCCTCAGCGGGTCCAAAACTACAGCATCTTGGCTTCAAATTCAGTTTGCCTTTCCTCACCAGATGATAACTTCCAGAACTCTTAGTCTGTGCCAGCCACTGATCTCAGAGCTGTCCTTATGTTAACTCACTTGATCTATGCAACAATCCTATTTATCCTGAGACAAGCAGGAGGGAGGTAGCTTCCATAAGGCATTTGTCAGGCTAGTAATAGAGGGAGCATTCGGGCCGAGGAGTCAAGACCCAGAGTCTGGACTCCGAACTACTGTGCACACTGTCTTCCAGTGCTGTTGGTGGATGGACTTCAACTTGATGCTGTGACTAGCCACACTTGAACCCCACATCATGCAGTACTGGGAGCAGACTGCCTGAACCCCCCGGGACTCACAGTGGACAGGGTAGTTGGCTACCCAGCAGGATGAACAGAACAACAAGATACCCACCATGAAGTATACATAGAATGTTGCTTGCTCATGCCTATAGTCCCATTCCCCCTTTCTTCCCTCTCTCTCTCTTATCTCCCTCTTTGCCACCTAATTCATAACAACACTAAGTACACTGTGTGTCAGATACATGGACAGAGCATTAACTAAAACTAAGTCCTCACTTTCACACAGCTTACGTTCTAGAAGGGGTAGCGACACACAAAATGCAAATATATGATATTCATAGGTACCACGAAGAGGAGTAAAGCAGGGTAAGGGGACAGAGGATGTCAGAGGGAAGAAGGAGGAGCACCATTCTATATGGAGTGACCAGCGAATACCTCTTGGCTGAGGGAATATTGAAGCAGAGGTTTAAATAAGGTGAAGGGGGTAGTGAGCCATCCAGACTCTGGAGGGAGGGAGGTCACCCATCCATCTGTGGGGAGGGCAAGTACAAAGGCCTTGGTGTGGTTTTGATCTGTATTTCACTGATGCCAAGTGATGTTGAGCATTTTTTTCATGTGTCTGTTGGCCATTTACATGTCTTCTTTGGAGAAATGTCTGTTCCTGTCTTCTGCCCATTTCTTGATTGGATTATTTCTTCTTTGGGTGTTGAATTTGGTAAATTCTTTATAGATTTTTGGATACTAACCCTTTATCTGATAAAACATTTGCAAAAATCTTCTCCCATTCTGTAGGTTAGTCTTTTGGTTTTATCGACTATTTCCTTTGCTGTGCAAAAGATTTTCATCTTGATGAAGTCCCAAAAGCTCATTTTTGCCATTGTTTCCCTTGCCTTTGGAGACGTGTCCAGCCAGAAGTTGCTGCAGCTGAGGTCAAAGAGGTTGCTGTCTGTGTTCTTTTCTAGGATTTTGATGAATTCCTGTCTCACATCTAGGTCTTTTATTCACTTTGAGTTTATTTTTGTATATGGTGTAAGAAAATGGTCCAGTTTCATTCTTCTGCATGAGGCTGTCTAATTTTCCCACACCAGTCAGAATGGCTAAAATTAACAAGTCAGGAAATAACAAATGTTGACAAGGATGAGGAGAAAGGAGAACCCTCTTACACTGCTGGGAATGTAAGCCAGTACAACCACTCTGGAAAACAGTATGGAGGTTCCTCAAAAAGTTAAAAATAGAGCTACCCTGCAACCCAGTAATCACACTACTGGGTATTTACCCCAAAGATACAAATGTAGTGATCCGAAGAGGCACCTGCACCCCAGTGTTTATAGCTGCAATGTCCACGAGAGCCAAACTATGGAAAGAGCCCAGATGTCCATCAACAGATGGATGGATAAAGAAGATGTGATATATATATATATATATATATATATATACATACACGTATATATATATATATGAATATTATGCAGCCATCAAAAAGTGTAATCTTGCCATTTGCAACGACATGGATGGAACTAAAGGATATTATGCTAAGTGAAATAAGTCAATCAGCAAATCAGCAAAGGACAATTATCATTTGATTTCACTCATGTGGAATTTAAAGAAAAAAAACAGAGGAGCATAGGGGAAGGGAGGGGAAAATAAAACAAGAGATAATCAGAGAAGGAGACAAACCATAAGAGGCTCAACCATAGGAAACAAACTGAGGGTTGCTAGAGGGGAGGGGGTGGGGGGTAACTGGGTGATGGACTTTGGCGAAGACACAGGGTGTAATGACCCCTGGGTGTTATATGCAACTGATGAATCACTGAACTCTATCCCTGAAACTAATAATACAATATGTGTTGACTAATTGAATTTAAATTTTTAGAAAGGTAAAGACAATCCATTTTTAAAAATTCATATGGTACAATACTTCAAATACCTAAAATATGCTAAAAATAAAATATTGCAAATATTTTTTAAAAAGAAAATGAAAGGTCCTGATCTGAAAGAGTGCCTGACCGGTTCCCAGGGCAGAGGGGAGCAAGGGTGGCTGCAGAGGAGTGATAAGGGGAAGAGGGACAAAGTGACATCAGGAGAGCTTCCTCCAGGCTCACCTCAGCCACTGCTGCAGCCTCCTATCTAAACTGATAGCCAGAACCCCCATCTCTTTCCAAAGGGGTAGCCCCTATTTCCTGCTACCTTGATATAAAAGTCACAGCCACATCTCAAACTTAGCATGTTGAGATGAAAGTCATCCCGATTGCCTCAGACCTATTTCTCTTCCCTTGATCTTCATATTTATTGGTGACTGCACAGTCTCCTAGACCTTGAACCATTGGGAACTTCTCTCTTTCTCCGTCACCCACCATGACCCCTGTTCAAATGGCTTTTGTTTTTATCATCTTCCTGCAATGTCTCTCACATCTGTTCCCATTTCAATCCATCATAAGACCCTCATCATTTCTGAGCACAGACAATTGCAAAAACTGCTCCTCGTTCTCCCAACTTCCACCACACCCCCCTTCCAAGCCAGAAATCATGGAGGGGGAGAGCAATCATCGGCTGGCAAACCTCAACATATTCTAATGCTTTCTTGATAAGACTTAAGCTCTCAACAGGGACTTAGTCAAGGTTCAAGGTCTTTGATAAGGCAGGCCTGACATATGTTCACAGCCTTGACTGCTATTTCCAATCAGCTAAACCACATCACTTGTCCTTCTGGGCTTCCCTAACTTTCTGCCTTGGTTTGCTATTTCCATCTGCTGGAATATATAATCCCAACACTAGCTCTGGGAGTCTTTTCAACAAGGCTCGATTCAAATGCCTGCCTTCACATGAGCCTGTTTGATTCTCCCAACTGGAAGGGATTTCTCCCTCTTCATTTCTCAAAACCTCATCATTTCTCAAAACCATTTTATTCCATTCCATCTTGTTTGACAATACAATCTTTTATCTCCCCAACCCTATCTTTTCCTTCCCTATCTTTCCCCCTTTTAAGAAATAACATCAGCATCTATTCAGTTTCTCACATAAAAAATCAGGATGACATTCTTAATCCTCCCCTCCCTTGGCACCCCCCCAATTTATGTTGTTGGATCTGATCCTGATTGCCTCTTTTCCACCCTGTGGGTGAAGGAGGGAATCTTCCCCCCAAACAGTATGAGATAACCAAACACGTGACACCCAACCCTGGACAGATGAGATTGACAGCAGCTTTTCAATCATATGTACTCAAAAGCCCAGGGCAAAAGGACAACATGTACCAGGTAGGGCCACGCAAAGGCTGTGCTCAGGAACAAAGTGAACAAACAATTGAGCTTGGAAGACAGGCTTTGTAGGAGTAAGAGGGGAGCTGACCTCTAATTCCAGCGAGGGGATACGATTGGCTTGTTTGAATGATTTTGCGGATGACAGAGAAGTGAAATCCTTTAGGTGGCGGCCCTGGTGCAGCACAGCTGGTGCAGCGATGTGGGAGCTGACTGGGTGGGGAGCATATCTAGAAAGAGCAGGGGAACTCGAGCCCTGGCCACTGGGACCCTGCTAAGCTCAAGATGTCAAGGCAGCACTTAACCACTGCATCTTAATTTCAGTCCTTATACCACAATCAACCTTTGAAGCCTTGACATCAGTTTAAACCTTGCTGATGACTGAGACTTTTGGGGAGCAGAAATAACTCCCCAAGAAGCATCATGGACACATGACCAAGTGGGAGTGGACCATATGGTGGGGTGGTTGTCAAAAACATGAACTTGAGAGGTATCCTCCTCTATGGTCAATATAGGCAATTGAGGGATGTGCATGGCATGAGTGCAGGGGCTACATGTTCTAGAGAGTGGGAATGTTGATTAATCAATGCCTATGGCAGTACTGACACCCAGTGGGAGGTTCACTTGCCACTTGATAACTTAAATAGGAGTTCTTTGAGGAACCATTAGGCCCCTCAATTAAAGCAGCTGCTTGGTCTCTAAGGGAAGTAAATGTTCCACTAAACACATTCTCCAAGAGCCTAGCTTTGTATATTCTGATAAATGGAAATTAATTCCCTGGTCACTATCAGTAATGTATGAAACTATTCCAAAGAGGATGGGAGTGTCCTGGTGAAAGCCTTGTGTTGTGGCCCTACTATACATAGAAATGTCTGTTACCTTGACTTCTATTTTGGGTATCTATGAGGCAGATGACCAGAGCTCTTGATCCCAAATGGGGCAACAGTTAGATAAAGACCCCAGTTTGTCTAAGGTGCAGATGAGGCCATTTGTTGCTCAAGGCATCCTGTGCTAAGACGGTTGCCTGAAATTTGGGGATCTGTGCTCACCTTCAGATCCCATCCTTTTTCAGGGACATCCTGGTTAAGGGATGGAAAACAGCAACATTCTACTGAGCTCCATCACATATGATGGTGGTAATTCCATTGATCCAGCCCATAAAATGTCATTTCTATTAATTCCATTAATCTCAAGGGGCTTCCCCGAGAGGCAAGGAATCTGGGAATCTGGGAAGCTGGTATCCTCCTCTAGCACCATACTATATGACAAGGTACTGAGGACAGGGGAGGCTACCACCTCCTACAGGTAGAATATGTCAGAAGGCCCATCTTTGGCTCCATTCTGCATCAGGGTGGCCTCGGTAGTTGTGCCAAGCTTGTGGGACATTACTTTCATGAACCTAGACATAATGATATAGAGGGTCATAGGCTCAGGGTCTGTTAGAGGCTCTATTTCCAAGAAAGCCCAGAAAGAGGCCTGCCACTCTGATGATGGGCCAAGGAAGGGCAGTTTCTTGCATCAGAAGCCCAAGGCCAGTTTATGGCCATCACAAGAAACCCAGAGACTCCACGAGAGGAGTTGCTAAAGCTTCTACAGGAAAAGTCTCTCTGAGAGCAAGGACAGGAATTCTTGTTGATAATTTGGATGGACTCTACAGTCTTTTGTTGGGGCCGCATCCGAGTTGGGTTAATTTGCAAGCAACAACACAAATGGGTTAAGTAAAATTTAAAATTTTAAGGGTGGCATATTGCCTTCAGAGCCCCCAAATGACTAAAAGATATTGGACTTGTATTCACATTTGTGTGCTAAAAAGTTTAATAGCTGTGTTTTGATAGTCTCAGGAAAAGAACATCTCCTGATTTACCAAATAATTCTCAAAAGTTTAGGCAAGGTGACAAGGCATTACATGATGTGTGGGACAGTTGCCCGTTCCTTTTTTGTAAGCTATTCTGTATTTGTATATCCTCAACAAGTGTGTCAAATGAATGTCTCTAGAGAAGAATTGCATTAGTGCAATGTCATACCTGTGCACCTGAGAGAGGGGGATGCAACTAAGAGCTTCCCTGCAGAAACTGTGCAATGCCAAAGTTCTCGGAACACTCCACAGGTAGCCTGGTAAAGGTGTACATGGTCCTTCAGGATTGAAGGTGAATGGCAGCTCCAAGGCTGTTGAAGTAGGCACCAAGTGGGACATATTAACCTAATGTGGAATCATGAATATTTACTGGTGGCTGATGGGATGGACTCAGTAATTTCAATAATATTGGGTACTGGATATGGGGCCTAAGTGCATGGAATCACAGCATGAAAGTTACAGTGATTATATATATAGAGATAGATAGATATACATATATATACATACATATATATTTAAGTATAAGTATATATACAATATATACTCACATACAAGTATCAGCATATATATATAAACTCATGTATACATTTAGATATAATTCCAGTTGTATATATACATAATGTTCCTTTAAGAAGTAGAAAAAGTTTAAAAGCATAAAAAGTGTATATATAATACTTATATATATAAGAATATACATATAAGTACAAGTGCATGTATATATAAACGCATGTATACATTTATATGTAATTCCAGTTGTATATGTACATGTTTCTTTAAGAAGTAGAAAAAGTTTAAAACCATAAAAAGCATTCCCAACTTGCCACCTTCCTAAAGGGGCTCCCCTCCCCATCGGAGCCTGCGATGCCGAGCCACACAGCTCTCCCCAGCCTGCGCCCGCACAGCCCACTCCAAGCAGCGTACTGGGATGCAGCAGCAGGTGGACCCTCTAGGTCTCTTTCTCCGTGGGGGTAGGGCCCTCCGCAGTGACAATGGTTGTATGGCTCAAGAACCCCGGACTTAAGGCAGGTTTGAATCAACCCCTCTGCTGTGCCCGGGGGTGTCATGGATGTCTTCTGTTTCTGTTTTTTGTTCTGTAACTCTTGTGAATTCGGTTCTCTGCTGTGACAGAGCCAGAGGCGGCAGAAAACGGCTACGCTGTGTATGAAAGCTGACGGGGGGGCCTCAGGTTGTGTCTGGGCCGTTCTGTTTGTGACATCATTTGTTCTGCTCGCCTCCATTCACTCCACGGGTGAGGGAGGGATCCCTTGTGTCAAGTAGTAAGAGATGCCCAAACACGCCGCCCCCACCCCTGGCTTGATGCGAGCTACAGCTCACCCGGCCACAAGTTCTGCAGGGCCCAGAGGAGCGGCGCATGCCAGGCAGGGCCACGAGGGGGCGCGCTGAGGACCAGCAAGAATAAGCCAGGAAGCCCCGGCTGTCGGGTTGGGGGCAGTGGAACTAGCGGGCTCGGTGGCCCCTGGTTCCAGTGGGAGGCTGTGATTGGCTTGTTTGAATAATTTCACAGGCTGGCAGGGAAGAGAAACCTGTTAGAATGGGTGGAGTGCAGCTGGTCCCATTGACGCAGGAAGTCCCATGTGGGGAGGTGCAGCTGCTGGGTGGGGAGCATATCTGGCAATCGCTGGGGAGCTCATACTTGGGCCGTGGAAGCCTGTGAAGCTCAGAGATGTCAAAGCACCACCTGCACCTTGACTTCAAATTTTATCCCACGTCTGTCTCTTCCGAATCCATTCTGCCACCTACGTCTCGTCTCTTCCATGCCTGTCACCAGTGTGGCAGCCAGCGTCATCCCGCATCTGTTCTACTCTAGTAGCCCCTCTGCACTTGCTGTGTTCACTCGTCTCTCCACTCTCACACCAGCAGGGCCCAGATCTTCCCCCAGCATCTACAATAAACATCTGCGTCTCCTGCTCAAAATGCATCACCATTTTCCCACCACACTTCAAGTACAATGAAACTCCTCATCATGGCCTACAGGCTCTGCAAGGTCTGGGTCCCACTGCCCTTCCTGGCCTCATTTCTTTACTGGTGTTCCCATTGTTCATTTGAAGATAGCCATGGTGGGTTTCTTGATCTTCCTCCAACATCAAGATCATTCTCAAGCTAAGAGCCTTTGTATTTGCTGATTTTGTTTTTCCTTTTGCAAAGATTTATTTATTTATTTTAGAGAAGGTGAGGGTGTGGAGAGAGGGAGAGGGAGAGAATCTGAAGAAGACCCCTGCTGAGCATACAGCCAGATGTGGGGTTTGATCTCATGACCTGAGATCATAACCTGAGCTGAAATCAAGAGTCTGATGCTTAACCAAGTGAGCCACACAGGCACCCCACACTTGCTGCTTTCTGATGGCAGTCACCTTCCCCAAGATCATTTGCAAAGCTGCTCCTTCAGTTCTCAGCTCAAGTGTCACCAGACCTGCCCTGTCCATTCTTGCCATGCTTTGTCCTTCTTCACAGAACTTACCCATACTTGAAATTATATGACATATTTTTTTCATTTGCATATTGTTTGTAGTCCCTGTTAGAATATATATTACAAAGAGGCAAGGACCACTTCTGTCTGATTTTCCACTATGTTCCTTAGCATCTAGAACTATACCTAATATATGACAGGAGCCCAATGAATGTTTGTTAAGTGAAATAATAAATGAACAAAGGGAGAATGAAAAAAACAAGCAAACGAAATTATACCATACTTAGCATATAGTAGATAAATATTATCTATCCTCATTAGGAGTAGTATTAGCATTATAAGCCAACCTTTCTCTAATTACAAATGAGTACTACGGCTACATTCTGATTACATTTACTTGTGATTATGACTTGTAAACCCCGGAGGAATGCATGCTTCTTAATGTCAGGCATTTCATCTTTTTTACTCTTATTTTTCCCCAGCAGCTATTTTAAGCAAACAACAGATGCTTAATAATTAAAAAGAGGACTTACTATGTGCCAATCCCAAGTCTCAGGACCTACATTTATTAACTCATTTAATCCTCACCAGAAGCCTGTGAGATGGGTGCTCTTGCTACCCTAATTCTACAGATAAAGAAACTGAGGCACAGAGACCATAAGGAACTTTCCCAAGGTCAGCTCAGTGACTAGGTGTATAAGCCAGGGTTTTACCAGAGAAACAAAACTAAAAGAAGATTATATACATATAAGCCTATAAGCCTATGTATACACACATTCTACTATAAATTCTACCAATGCCATATGTAGTGAGAGAGGGAGTAGGGTAGGAAGAAATTTCTAGGAACCAGCTTATGCAATTATCCAGGTCTGGCTGGGCAAGTCTAAAAGCTTCAGGGCAGGCCAACAGTAAGCTGGAAACTCTTAGGTGAGAGTTGATACTGCAGGCCACAGGTGGAATTTCTTCTCTCTCAGGGGAACCTTGGTTTTGCTCTTAAACCCTTTCACTGATTAGATGAGGCCCACCCAGATTATCAAGGATAATCTCCTTTATGTAAAGGCCACTGACCACAGATGTCAAATCTCCAAAATCCAAAGGACCTTCACAGCAATACCTAGATTCAAGTGTGATTGAATAACCTGGCCTCACCAGGTTTGACACGTTAAGACTAACCAGCGCAATAAGGATTTAAACCAAACCTGCTGCTGCCAAGCCTAAATCCCACAGCATTGTGATGCACTGCCCTGCCAGGAAGATTTGTTGAATGAATAAAAGGGAAAGAACATGGGCTTTGCAATGACAGTGGATGGCTGTTGTTCTTCCAGCAAGGATGGCCTTCCCTCCCTCTCACCTGTCCCCAGCCTTGTGGAGTACCCCTCCATTTGTAACTTTTTGCCAGGACTCCTTGAGCGGAGCTGCTTAAAATATATTCGAAAAGAGATTTGATGTGTGAAGTTTACTCATTTCCTAGCCAGAGGTCTCTGTCTATGTTAGGGGATTTGTGGCAGAAAACCCCCAAATGGAATTTCAGCACTTCTGAATTCAAATGTCCTGGTTGCCTGACAATAGGATTGGCAGCCTAACAACTTGCAAGCTGACATGTCTTGCTTTCCTGGGGAGAGTGACTAAAAGCAATTTACACATTACAGAGGGTTGAGAGTGCCTTTTCTTTACCTGCTATGGAGAGCACAGTAACCAATACCACTGTCGAGATTTAGAAAGTTTTTCTATATTCTCCTTGGTCTGGCTTGAAAGTTGATTTTGAACATCAATCTCCTTTTTATCATTCCTCTCCTCTGCTTGTTCCTTTTCCCCTCTGCTTAAAGACTGATTGCTTTCTTCCCAACACTTCCGCTCCACGACCTTGCCTGTATATTGTCAGGAAAGTGTGCCACACAGTAGGTACTGATTAAACTTTTGAGGACATGAGCCTTTTCCTTTGCTCATGTATTTGCCAGTTCTCCTTCCTTTGCTTTTGAAGCAATAGACCGTTAGCAGGTTCTGCAGACGGAAGTCTTGAATGGGGGAGATCTGGAAATAAAGCCTACCTGAGAATGAATACCTGAAAATGAACAGCCGGTGTGGTTATGGTTTGAGGCTGTGGCTAATTGTTTCTATCTCTCTCTGATACTCCAGCATGCTACTTAAATTTATTACTCGATTTCTGTTAAGAGTATAATTGAATTCAGTAAATATATACTAAGTGTTTCCCCCACCAGAAGCGCTCTGGAGGATAACAATTTGAACGGAGCACAGGGCCTGGAAAAGCTTCAACTCTAACAGGGAAGCAAATACATAAATGTAGGTAGGGAAGGTGCCCTAGGAGAAGCTAATGGGCATTCACGAAGGAAGTGGCATTTCAGAATTCTTCCTTTATTTTTTTTTAATATTTTATTTATTTATTTGTCAGAGAGAAGGAGAGAGAGAGCACACAAGCAGGCAGAGACAGAGAGAGAAGCAGGCTCCCTGCCGAGCAAGGAGCCTATGCAGGACTCGATCCCAGGACCCTGGGATCATGACCTGAGCCGAAGGCAGCGGCTTTACCCATTGAGCCACCCAAGCGCCCAGAATTCTTCCTTTAGACAGACAATATTTTTAGGCTGGCCTTCATGGAGCCAATGGTTCAGTAAGTGGTTAAGAGGAAAGTGAATATCTACTTTGATGGGGGGGGCTTAATAAGAAAATGATTATAATAAGAATTTCAATGAAAATAAAATAGCTTAATAGCACACAGAGTCACTGGAGTGGGGGGTGGTTTTATGTATGGTCACTGAGGACACCCTCTCTGCAGAGGAGGCATTCGAACTGAGACTTGAATTTTAAGAAGCAGAGGTCTGCGGGTAAGTGGATTCCCTGTAGACGGAACAACAAATGCCAAGTCCCAGAGGAGAACGTGTTTCAGTTGTTCAAGGAACAGAAAGAAGGCCTGTGATGCAGGGACATAATGAACAAGGAGAGAGAAGTAGACGATGAAGTTGAGGACATACCTGAGACCAGATAACTACAGCTGTTGGAGACCACTGTGGGGTTTCTCAGGGGGTGATACGGTCTGCTTTATACTTTTATAAGACCATGTTAGGGGCAGCTGGGTGGCTCAGTGGGTTAAGCGTCTTGCCTCTGCCTCAGGTCATCTCCGGGTGCTGGGATCGAGCCCCACGGGCTCCCTGCTCAGCAGGGAACCTGATTCTCCCTCTCCCTCTGTCCCTCCCCTCCCCCCTCATGGGCGCATATGCACTCTCTTCCAAATAAATAAAATCTTTTCAGTGAATAAATAAATTAAAGATCGTGCTGGCTACTGAGTAGAGAATGTTTTATATGGGTCATATGTGGACATAGGCAGACCTGTTGGGGATCTGCTTTGGTCATCCAAGACGGCAGTGGCTTGGATGGCAACAGTCCTTGGGGAGATGGCTAGAGGTCCTTAGAACAGGAAACGTATTTGGTCTCAGAAGTGATAGGAGCTGCTGAAGGATAGACAGTGGAGAGGGAGGGGTAGGAAGGAAGCAAGAACACCTCCTACGCTTTGGTCTCAGACAATATGGTAGATGGTGATGCTATTCACTGAATTGGAAACCTTCTTGGGATGTACTGATTCTCTGAGGTTCAGTGAAAATTAGAAGGGGAGGAGTGTGGACAAGGCCTGGAATCAAGGGGTGGGGGGCAAAACTTGCAGAAAACATTTGAGAAGGCGATGTACAGATCAGGAAGCTAGGAGGCGCTGAGGCTGAAAAGGTCGAGATCCTATACAGAGCCACATACTATTGAGGGCCATAAATGCCATGGGTATGGGAGGGTGGGGAGAAGTGGCATTGGACAAGGGAGCCACAAATAATTCAAAAATTAAGAAAAAAAGAAAAACTGGAAAAGTTTCATGCACAGATTTAGTTGCTGCCTTTTTCATAAATCCATAAGCCAAAGGGACCCAAGCGAATAACTCTCAAGCTACAGAGGCTGAGTACAAAGAGTACCCAGAAACCATCCAGGACTACCAAAGCCTTCTCAGAATCCTTGGGGGTGCCATTTATGTCCTCATTTCCTCGAAGGTGGGTCTACCTAGCAGGAGGATGGAGCCTAGTTAGTTAAGATTAACAGGGTAAAAGGTCCCTTCCTGACAGTCTTATTTGTGATCCAGAATTTTAGTGCATACCCTTGACAACAAAGATGGCTAAAAAAATAAGCTATTTGGAACTCTTAATAACTTCACGATACACACCTAAAATAGTTCAGTTCAAAGAGAAGTTAGGGGTTATCTCATTCTTTCTCCACAGGTGTTATGGAAACATTGTCTCCATCATCAGGACAGTGATTTTCAAGGGGAGGAGAACCCGGTGCACGTTCTCTGCCACACGGCTGTGTAGGAATGACCTGAGAGCCATCCAAACCACAGAGCCACCTTCTGAATCGCTGAAATGCTGCCCCATGCCAGCACCCACTAATGGCATGTGACTCCCCGCCCTTAGAAACATCCATACAGAAAAATAGAAGACAGAACCTCTGAGTTAGGGCTTCCTATGGGTGTTTGCTTCTTGCCCATCGGAGTCACTGGTATGCAATTTTGTATCAGTTGGCAGAGCCTAGGGAAAAGAAAAAGGATCAGACAGGTTTCTGAAACCAAATTATTGCTTTTCTGACAGATACTACTGCAACGCTTATAAGTATTTTTCCTATTAAGTTTTAGAGAGTGCAAGGGCTACAGTAAATAACCTTTCATCTACAGAAGCTTTTCAAGGAACAAATAAGGCGTAATGCAAAGTAATCCTGGGAGAAGTTTAAAGAGAGATTGTATCGCCTGAATTTAAAGTAATAGAAGGAAAGGAACAACAACAACAACAATAAAAAAAATTACATACAATCAGTTTCTGGGGGTATCCTTTCTAATATATAATTTATATGCAAATTTTAATGTTACTATAATAATAATTAAACTTACTTGTGTTGACTACACACACACATATATATGGTGTGTGTGTGTGTGTCTATGCATTTGAGGCAGCAAAAATAATCTAAGATTAAGTAATGATGCGTCAAGACATTTAGGAGGGTTTTGATATCAAATAGTTCAATGGATATCAAATAGTTAATAGATAATTCAGTTTTCAGTTTCTCATTTTGCATTTTTCCTTTTTCCCCTGAGCCGGATAAGAGAGAGAGATAATTTCTCTAGCATACGATGATAAGACTTGTTGGGAGGTGGTATTTACATTTTTTTAAGGTTCCACTAAAGTTTTATATGCACTAACAACCACATTTCTGGGAGAAGTTAGGAAACCACAAAACACTGCACATGAAAAAGAAACCAGAAGACCAGGAGAATGCTGGAGTTTGCACTGATTTGAAACAAGCCATGCATAGCTAATCAGTCAGAAAACCCTGGATTACAACCAAACCATAACAGAAGAATATAAATGAACACGGGGCATAGGAGTGATTCTTGCTGGAAAAAAAAAACTTGAATTATCAAGTAGTTTTCTGAAAATCGAAAAATAGAAGACACTCAGTTATTGGCAGTACATGTCCTCGATTAGGCAAATCTGTGTGTCAGTCGACCAGAATATACAATAGAATAATTTAGGTTCATTCTCTCTCAATCTACAAACATAATCATTTTCACATGGAAACTTGGCAATGTCACACCTCATTTCTCAGCAGACTTAAGAACAGCGTGAAGTCTTGAGGTGTTTTGGATCACCTTTCCAAAATGAATCCCAGTACATTTCCACTCCCTTTACAGATTATTATCACGTACAATTAAAGCTAAACTGCACTTGTCAAAACAAGATAAATCACACTTTCTGGTGCAATAGTCCCAGATTCCTTTTTAATCATCCTTTGTCACCTGCCCATAAAGTTTACCAATCGCACAACCTGCAATGCAATTTCAATTCTGATTAGTGATTTGATCATAGCTATTGCCATAATTATAACTTTAAACTTTAACAAATAAGTAGTACTTCACAATTTTATATAATGTTAATGAAGCAGTAATGATCTACCAGAAGTAAAAATTCAGAAATGTAACAATTTTTTGTCTTTCTGTTTTCAGGACACTTACGAAGATAAAGTAAAACCATGGGGTGCCTGGGTGGCTCAGTTGGTTAAGCAGCTGCCTTCGGCTCAGGTCATGATCCCAGCGTCCTGGAATTGAATCCCGCATCAGGCTCCTTGCTCGGCGGGGAGCCTGCTTCTCCCTCTGCCTCTGCCTGCCACTCTGTCTGCCTGTGCTTGTTCACTCTCTCTCCCTCTCTCTCTGACAAATAAATAAATAAAATCTTTTTAAAAATAAATAAATAAAGTAAAACCAATACTAATTTGGAACTCCTGGTATTTAAGGGAAGAATATAGATTCACTTACGCATTTATAGACTGAAGGACTTTGCTCTTTTCCAATACACCAGCCAGGATGGGCTGGGTTCACAAATCTCGGTGGCTTAACACAACGAAGTTTGTTCCCCACTCATGCTAATGGTGATGCAAGGTCACAGTGGGGGCTCTGCCCCATGTGTTCAGTCAGGGACCCAAGCAAGTAGAGGCAGCATCTCCACTACAATCACATGCTTCCTCAAGAGACAAAGGGAACCCTGATATCCCTTCTGTTCACTTCGAATTTGCAAAAGCAAATCACAAGGTCAAGTTTGTCTTCAAAAGGTGAATGGGAAAGTACAATCCTGCCCCATGCCTAGAAGGCAGAGAACCAGAATATTCCTGAACAGTGTGAATGACTACCAAATCCAAGCATGTAGAAAGACAGCAAACGAGTCATGGAAGGGCAGGCTCCTTGAAGACCTCAGGAGGAAAGGTAAAGTGAATGTGATCATCCTTTGTCCTGTAGCCTACCTCTCCAAAGAGGCTACCTATTTCTATTATTGGGGTGATAGTTTTACAAAATATTCAATATCCCATGTAAAGAAAAACTCAAATCACCAATGACAAGGTAAATAAATGAATCACGGCAGAAAATCTTATATTTTGAGAAGAATCACGAATATCCATTTGCTCTTTTGGGTCTCCTACCTACACTTTAATCAATGAACAACTACGTAACAGAGGTAGATTCTCACTTGGCTAGTGATGTGTAGGAGATGCCCGTAACCAGGGATCGAGTCTAGGAGCCCAGAAATGGCATAGGAAGTGAGCTTGGCCATAATGTTCAGAGCAGGAAGTTCTGCAGCTGACCATCTGGCAAAATGTAACAGCATTCATTTCTTTTCTTTTCTTTTAAGATTTTATTTAGGTGAGAGAGCAAGAGCAGGAAGAGGTGGAGGGGCAGGGGCAGGAGTGGGGAGGGGCAGAGGCAGGGGACAAGCACACTCCCCGCTGAGCAGGGAGCCCAATGTGGGACTTGATCCCAGGACACTGAGATCATGACCTGAGCCTAAAGCAGACACTTAACTGACTGAGCCACCCAGGCACCCCAATAACATTCTTATCTTGTCAACAATGTATGTAATGGACGTTCCAGATCTTGCAAAGACTCACTTCCTCAGTAATCTATACCCTAGAAAATTATATCAAAATGAAAAAATCCTCTGCTTGAGCATTATTTTTGTATAATAATTTATGCAATATTATCCTTAGCCTACATCCTATTTGAAGTATCCCTCTGTTCTTCAATGTCAACTCTTCACTTGTTGTGTGTGTCATTACATTTAAATACCGTCAAGCCTCTTGTCCCCAGGCTCGCCCCATCATGTGCTCTTCTTCACCACAGTTGTCTAAACTCACAGTCACTGAAAATGGTCTGTAATGAAATCTGATTACTCATAAATCCCCGTTTCACCCTCACAGGAGATTTAGTAAAATATTAACAATAATTGGTACTCATTAAGAACTGGACCAAAGATCGTTAGGATAATTTCACAACTGATCCCCAAGGAGGTTGACAGCCACCTTTTGCAGGTGTTTGAGGGGAGTTCCATGTTTGTATCTACTTTCCACACTCAAGATTTTTCTATCACTTTTAACATGTAAACAAGGCCATGTGCTCTTTCTCTCTTCTGTAGTGCTTGTGCCCTTTGTCTCTCCAGATTAGACTATATTCCGTCGATAAGTTCCCAAACATCTGTACCATTTATAAATGCATTCTGCTAGGAGATAATTTTATATCATTATTCATTAACTTATGAAATGACTTAAGATGACATGGAAATAATGGAGATTGACAGTGTCCTTGATCCTTTACATGTGTGTGCCTGCACAGTATGTATACAGGCATGTAAAAAATAGATGGAGAGAGAGAGAGAGAGAGAATCTTCCAACCAGTTGTGAATTGGATGCAGTTGCTCAATTTCATTATCTTTCAAAATCTTAAATGTAAATTGCAGTTGATAATAAAAAGATAGTATTTTGGGGGCGCCTGGGTGGCTCAGTGGGTTAAAGCCTCTGCCTTCGCTCAGGTCATGGTCTCAGAGTCCTGGGATTGAGCCCCGCATCAGGCTCTCTGCTTGGCAGGGAGCCTGCTTCCTCCTCTCTCCCTGCCTGCCTCTCTGACCACTTATAATCTCTGTCTATCAAATAAATAAATAAAATCTTTAAAAAATAAAAATAAATGGCAGTTGCCTTCTGATCTGTTGGCCTTACCATACCCTAATAATAATAATAACAAAAACTATTAAAAAAAACAATATTTGGCTAAATCACACCATTAAAAAAAAAGAAAAGAAAAAGATAGTATTTTTATTTTCTAAAAAGATCCTAAGAGGATATTGCATGTAGGCTGAGGCTCAGGGGTAGCAGAGATATCCATTTCAAAACATTACCTAGTAATAAACAATAGAGTTAAAAATGAGGGGGAAAAAATTAACAATGAGACAAAGGCCCAAAGGAATGGAATATACACCGCCTTTGTGCACATTATTCATTAGGTATATAAATGAGTTCAGTAGTTTTTTCCTTTCTGTATATTAAAACATCTCCAAGCCAAATTTCTGCTCCAAAATGTGGTTCATATTTCCTGTCTAAGGTTTTATATCTCAATAACAATTCCTTCACTTATTTTAAATTATCTGTGGTCTACTTCAGTGTGTTTAAGTGTTTTAGGGGATATTAAAAAATGATACAGACCCTGACCTAAAGATCTCATCCATTGAAGAGGGAGGCAAGTACCATACAAGTGGAGAGTCCCTAGACCAGACTGGTGGTTCTTGGGCTTCTGAGAGCATAAAACTAATTTAATGGACCTTTGCCAATGATCTAGAAGTTCACAGCCTCAAAAAGAAATTTATATCCTTTCTTACATCTGATTATTCTTTGGAGGTGGGACTTGGACCCATCGTTCAGAAAAATTTGAAAGCTAGATCTACCAGGCAAGTTTAGGTGTGAATTCCTCCAAGTTCATTTTCTGAGCACATGAAATTTGATCTTCAAAATATCAAATTTATGCAGAAGACAGTCTGTGCTGAGTTGCATGCATATGTTGGAGTGCCAACAGGTCTGGCCAAAGAAAGAATGGCTGCCTGGGACCAGACATTGATGGGTTGGAGACATCTCAGCCTCCAAGGCTAGTTGACTCAAAACATGGTTGGCAGGAAGAAAAGTTCTACTATATCCTTATCCTCTGCCTTCGGCATCTGTGTTCTATTTCCTAAGTTGTCAGTGGGCAGCCTGCTGGAACGAGATCCTAGTCTTCAAAAGGAATATGAAAAATTAGCATGCCAAATAACTGCCTCATTCCAGTCAGAGGGCAGCTTGTGTTTTGTAAGACAAGCATCCTTCTCAAGTCATGGGCCTGAGAAGAGTGCTCTGCTCTGCTAGGAAGTTACCTGCAAGGTGAGGCTTCCATTGCATCACCAGGTAAGTTGCTCTGGGCTCCTTTTTGCTAGTGTTTTCTTGCTTGCCCTTGCCTGACATACACAGTTAATCAGTCTATGTTGCATAAGTAAAGGGTGTTTAGGGAAGAGGAATTGTCAAGAAGGTCCTCTAAGTAGGTTCTCCGTTGATAGCTACAAAAATGCTACAAAAATAGCTACAAAGAATGTGTGGCCATAACTGGTAAGGACTGACTCTGATATTGAAGTGTGTTGAAGCCCACTACTGTGTCATGGGTGTGCGTCCTTGAAATGTGTGCAAAGAGAGTGTCCTAAACATATCGACTCTAATCAAAACGGTAAAGCAGTTTCTTGTGTGTGTGTGTTTTAAGATTTTATTTATTTATGTGAGAGAGAGCATGAGAGGGGAGAAGTTCAGAGGGAGAAGCAGACTCCCCGTGGAGCTGGGAGCCCGATGTGGGACTCGATCCTGGGACTCTGGGATCATGATCTGAGCTGAAGCCAGCCGCCCAACCAACTGAGCCACCCAGGCGCCCCAGTTTCTTGTTTCATCTTCAGTGACCTCTTCCTTCCCTAAGTCCCCTTTCTTTATTTCCTGGATTCCTGCTCTAAAGAGGTAACTCGTGTCTCGTGAGGCCCCGCCCTTCTGGTCACAGAAGAAAGCTGCTCTGATACATTTGCACCTTCAACAAACTGATGTTGCATGTCCAGTCTGTCCTAAGCAATGGGAGCACAGAGAGTTCCTGCTCTCAAGCCACCTACAGTCCAGTGAGGGTGACAGGACTGTAAACTGTACTCTCCAGAGTTTGACCTGTAATACTCAGTCTCCCAGTGGAAGGAAGACCGAGCTGCCATGGGCAGGACGTGGGACATCAGTTACCCACACAGTGCAGGAGGTCTTCTGAAAAGTGATGATCGGGCTTACTCTGGAGGAAAACTAGGTGCTGTCAATACAAAAATGTGTACAGTCATGGAGACGAGAAAAGCTATGACCGCTGAACATGAACTCCCACCCCCACCCCGTCAAGATGAGAGCGCTCCAAACCGCCGGAGTCCAGGCACCATATTCTGGCCCGGACCAGATGCCTGGACCCGACCTCAGTACCTGATGTCCCAGCAGCTTATATGTCCTTCCAGAGAAGCCCCGTCTCTCCTTTTTCTCCTCCACTGATTTGGTTAAAGTCCACTGTTTACAGTCATTTGAATTCTTTGAATGAGTAGCATATCAGGAAAAGAAAAATGTAAGGATGATAAAGTAATAATAAACACTCATGAGTCCTATAGGAGACTGCACTGAGTACCTGTCTGCATTCTCCACCCCAGGAGGGAGGTGTGCTGATTCGGCCTGTTCCGTCATGCAGAGAGATGGCGATGGTGAGAGGTCTGACTAGCTTTCTGAGTCCCAGGTCAGCCTCTCAGGCCTTGCAAGCAATCATTTCTCTGCTTTGAGCTGAAGTTTCCAAGATTATATGGTTGAATGCTACTCACTGCCTGACTGCAAAATCCCAACTCTAGACTTCCTGGGTAACAAGAGAGGAAGGAGATACAGACTTCAAGAAACATTTCTTTTTATTCCTTGTTTCCAGGAATTATCCTCCATGATCCTCGTGATGTCCCCAGAGAGATAGGGATCATTTTCCCATTTAAGAAAGTTTGAGAACCGTTGTGCTGGGAGAAACAGGGGCTGGGAAAGTGGAGGGCTAGATGTTTAGGGTGACAGGAAAAAAGCACGTGTAAAGGCACTGAGGAAGGGAGGGGCATGTCGTAGACAGGGGCAGAAGCCTCCTGTGACTGTCGTCTAGAGGAGCAGGGGAGCCGGCAGGTGACCCTGGGGAGGCAGCAAAGAGCCAAGCCAGTGCAGGCTTCTCAGAGTAAAGGATGTGGACTTCATCCCACAAGCAGCGGGCAGCCACTGCTGGTTTCTAAACAGGAGTGAGGAACACCAAGTTTGCATGGTGCAGAGATCATTCCAGCCTCAGTGTGGCGGTTGCACTACATGGAGGAAGCCCAGATATGACGAGACAGTCAAGAAGTGATGGCAGTCAGTGAAGCAAGGGGGGATGGTGGCCAGGACGGTGGCAGTGAAGAGGAGAAAATGAGCATATTCAAGAGCTCTTTAGGACACGGGAACCTCAGTCCATTCTCCACATGGCAGCAAGATTTGAAAGCTGAATGAGATCCTGTTTGTCCTTGATTTTTAATTCTTCCATCTTCCCAGCACCGATGGGATGAAATCCAGAACCCTGAACATGACCAGCTGCTGGGGCTTCTCCTCACCCTCCACACTCCAGCTCCAGGATCTCTCTCTGCTCTGACCTCAGGGTTTTTCACCTGCTGTTCCCTCTGTCTGAAGCACTCTTCCAGCACCTTCCACAGGGAGGGCTCCCCCTTGTTTTCTGAGGCTCAGGCTGAATGTCCCCTCCGCAGAGCAGACTTCCTGGACCACCCAGGGGAGGTAGCGGGCCCTACTATTATCTGCCTCAGCACCTCATGTGTGCCCTTCCCAGGCTTAGAGCAATTTGCCATTCTTTGTTTTTTATTGCCCTCGTCTTATTTTTTTTTTTTTTTTTTTTGTCTCTTCGTGAAGAGCTCATGAGAGCAGGAACCATGTCTATCTTATTTACCCAGCACAGCACCTATCCTGGCATGAGGTAACCCCTCAATAAATACTTAGCACCTTAACAAATGAACTCATATGGACATCTTGGAATGCTCCAAGTTTCAGGCTGGCACAGGAGGCTCAGTGGTGGTGGCCTTCTCCAAGGACCCCATTAGATGGAAAATAATCATATTTTAGATGCAAAAGCTATAGGTCAGCTTATCGTTATTCCTCCTTTCTTCTTTCATTACCTCCCTGAGATTTTCTTCTGAAGGCAACAAGTTCAGAGCCCTCAAACTCCCAGACAATTTGCATGGTCTGTCAAATTGTCTTTCTCCAGCATTGTTCGTTATAGCCACATTTTGTTTCAATTTCTTAAAATTTGCCAGGACAATGAAAAGACCACCATTTTAACCAGATGACCGAAACATAAAAAGGTCAACTTCACCTACATTTTTATTATTGAGGGGATTTTTAGACCCTGAAGGAATAGATCCTGGTTTTAATTAGTAATATTTCCTTTCACATTCTGGAACACTTTCTATTTGCAACCTCACTTCCAATGAGTAATCTTTATCATCCTCCACAGAAGCCAAGGTTTAGAAAATTGTATAATCCCTATATTCTAACTCAGGCGATTGAAGCAGAGAGAGATTACCTTTGCCAAGAAAGAGCGGTTTTATGGCTGAATCGGTTTCAAATTCAGAGCGTATTCCAAGCTTTCAACACTCTACTAATGAACTGGGTACTATTTTCATTTCTGTTTGCTTACGTGAGAATTCACCAAGCCACCAGCATCATATAATATCAGGATCCAAGCTACAAAGGCTTTTCAAATTGCTAACACCAGACATAGTTCAGACTTTAAGTACCAGGAAGCAACTGGGAACAGCTGCTTTTGAATCAGACATAAATCTAAGCAGTGCTCCAATATAGCAAAAGGGGGGAAAAGACCTTGTCTCATTAAATAGCTAACAGGAGAGTGTATCTGATAGTAAAACCTTGGCAGAACATAAGATACCTGTTTACTGCCAAATTCTAGTCACACAACATTAAGGTTACCTATTTAAGCACGGAGCACTGGCTTCCCATCATATATAATTCTATCAGGGAGTCTCCCTTGTGAATCTTAGTTGCCTTTAGACTGAGCATAAATACTATTGCCAAGATAACCAGGACCCAACCTCACGGGGATTTGTAGATAAAAATTAATCCCTCGAATTGTGCCCAGAAGCAAATCAGTGACTAATGGGGACTAGCAAGCGAAGGCATAACTAACCTCTTGGCGCCTGTAGCAGCCAAAGCTTCTGAATAATTTTCCAGGGCAGCTCCTTACGAGACCACATAGACAAAATCCCATCCGGGCATTAGGAACAGGAACTATACAGGCACGCTCTGCTTATTTTTCCTTTATCCTTTTTCATGGCCCTCCTCCAATTATTGTGTTGGAGTGTCTCGAGATCGTTACAGGGTGACCAACTCCTGCCCAGGGAAAAGGTAATTTTTTACTTTTACACAGCCAAAAGGTAATTTTAAGAAAAATTCTGGGGAAAAATATCCCCGTGGGATGTTTTTAATCAAGAAGCACAACATTTCCCATATAAATGTTGCATAGGGACTGCCATGAGAATAACCCATTAAGTAAAATATTCCAAAATCGAATCTAATAAAGCTGGATAGAAAAATCCATTCTTCTGCTTTGGAATAGAATGTATAATAAAACTAGGGAAATGTTCACATGACATTAAAGTCCACAAGCCTAGTGTAATCCAGAGCACTCAAAGAAAAGCAGGGAGTTAGGGAACGGGAAAATTGAAGGGTGATGGCATTCTAACATGGCCACAATTAATAGATCCACCCTCAAATAAAAGAAAAAGAAAATCAATTCAGTTAGAGAGATGTCAGGATGGAGCAATTATTCCTGGCTAATTACTTTTTAAAAGATGATGACAATAAGTTAGTTTTCCCTGATATTGATGAAGGAAAACCTTTGGGGAAATCATTAGCAAAGGTGAGTGAGGATATGAATTATTCTCTGGGATGTTGGAAGGCAACGAAGAGAGAAGAATAAGTAAAATACTAGTACAGTCTAGGGAAGGTCATCAAGACAATGGAGCTGAAACTAAAAATTACCGTTTTCTAAAATCCAAACCTGTCATCAATATGTTTCAGATGCTATTATTTCCTTGAACAGATGATTTGTCATGAAACGTTCAGTAACTCACCAGACAAATGACTTTAAATAATTTGATTCAGTGGTACATTCCGAAAGGCAAGATTACATGTAGTTGTTCTACCTATAAATTAAGAATCCTTTTAAAACCATTACTGCAGCACCATTTTCACATTCGTTCTTACGTTTAGCCTTAGACCGGTTGGTGGTGTGCAGGGTTACCTGCTCCATAGGACAGAGTTTGCCTGGAAAAAACCAAACCACCTTGGTGGTATTCATAGCCCGTCTCTGAATATAGTTTAATTATAGATTATAGCCTAGAGCCATGATCAAAGACCATGCACCTTTGTAAGAAATGAACAGACTACGATATGGATGGTCCATTCGTTCCCACCATCATTAAGTGCCTGAAAATAACAGGAATAGATACATATCAAAGAAAACCCTTCCCCTGGATATGGTGAGTCAAAGGCTGTTTACCATACACAAGAATTTTCAGCAACCCCTATGTAAATTCTCTGTCCAAAATACACATACATGTATATAAATGAACCTGTCTATGTACAAGTGTGTGTCTATGAACTCATGTATAAGACCACATGCTCCCCCTATAAAAGGAGTTTCTCGGGAAGCCCGCTTCCTCCTCTCTCTCTCTGCCTGCCTCTCTGCCTACTTGTGATCTCTGTCTGTCAAATAAAAAAAAATAAAATAAAATAAAATGAGTTCCTGCCAGGAACCGTGAATGTTGTCGGGTATGTAGGCACGCTTTGAACAGAAAGTATGTGTTTATTTGCTCTGGTCAAAAGCATGGTGAACAAAATAAAGACCATTAGCTAGATGTTCCATCATCCAGTCTTTGATACTAAAACTTGAATCAATTACTGAGACAACAGGGGCAATTCCCACTTGGACCGGAAGTTAGTTATCTTGACTGGCTGAAATCTCAGCTGAAAATCCTAGTTTGAATAACAATTAAGTGAGTTGATCAAGCATTTCAGCAACTCTCCTGTCTGGTCTGCCTTTCCTCGGTTCACTCCCCACTCCTCCAGCTTGGCTGATCTGTCGGCCCACCTTCCACCAATCCCAGCCCTCAACCATGTGCTGCTGACACATTTTTAATTGTGCCAATGGCTCCCCCTGCAGCGTGTTCCCTCTCCCTTCTCCCCCATATTTATGTCTTACAGACCTGTACTTTATTCTCCCTCCCTCATAGGTACTAGAGCTCATGCAGACCTCATTTATCCAGCACAACTCAGGAAGTCTTTTTGAGTGTGACCACCCACAGTGAGCTCACCATGAACTGCTCCAGCAGTTCATACTGTCAAACTTGACATTCTCTTACTAGTCATGTGAGTATGTGTCTTTATTAATTATGTTAGTTGTAAACTGCTTTAAAAGCAGGCTGATGTGTAACATATCTCTGTGCCTGTGATAGCAAAATCAAATGAGATGGGACCCAGGAGGGAGACAAACCACAAGAGAATCTTAATCTCAGGAAACAAACTGAGGGTTGCTGGAGGGAAAGGGGGTGAAAGGGAGTAGGTGGCTGGGTTATGGACATTGGGGAGGGTATGTGCTATGGTGAGTGCTATGAAGTGTGTAAGCCTGATGAATCACAGACCTGTACCCCTGAAACAAATTATACGTTAATTAAAAATTAATTAATTAATTTTTTAAATGATAGCATCCTATCTTCTTTATGGCGGGTATTTATCAGTGTTTTGATTCATGCATGGATTGAGTTTAAATGGCCCTAACTGTTTCTTCAGATTTTATGTGGGGAAATCAGCCTATAAGCAGATGGGATCCACACAAGCAAACAAGATGACTTCTGTTAACCATAACGTATATGCCAGAATTCTACAGCATGAAGTTGCTAGACAATAGAATTAATCTTAGTTAAGTAAACAATGTGAAGAAGAAATCTAAAAAACAGTTTTCATTATCTTGGTTAAAATTTCTCCTTATTAAGAGAATTATTTTCAGTTTGGAAATTTGATAATCAAGAAGATGGTAATTACGAGTGAATTCTTTTGTTATTTGTATTTAAGAACTTTCATTCGTTGCTTTCTAGGAAAGCTATTAAGAGGAGAAGTTGAAGACAGAAGCAGAATAAAGTCTTTCAATGAGAGATAATTGCAATGAGACCACTCTCGCCTTCTTTTTAAAAACGCATCTGGAAATTGGAAGGAAAAAAACGGAAGAGACGGGAGAAGGGGGTGTCAGACTCAAACATTCCCGAACATGGATACAGAATATAATCAAACAGCTAACTCCAATTGCGGAGTCTCAGCAAACATTTTTGGAAACATCCATTAGCCTCTCCTCTCCTTGAATATGTGAGTGTGCAGCCTGAGCACTGCTTTGTGGAAGAACCCTATAAGTCAACAAAGAGAAAAAGACCTCCTTTATGACCTAACAGAGGCAAGGCATCAGTGGGATTAAATTGTCACAGTCTGCACAAATTCCCAAAACTGGCACTCCATAAGAAAATGCATCGTGTCTATTTGTGAATGTGTATCATAAACACTTCCAACACCTTCTGTGAAAAGGCCATGTAACCAGCTAAGGGCATTGAATTTTCAGACCTTTGCAACTGTCGAGAAGACCTTGGGTAGCCTCTCTCCCGAACAAAGGGATAATTACTCTGATTATTCTTCCAACAGAATATTTTAAGATTATGCATTTATTGTAGCATGTGTGTTTCAACTCAACTCACCCATATTTATATGGGCATCTCGAGGGCTCTTAAAAATACAATAAAACTTGAACTAAAATTCCACGAGAATTCAGATAAAAGAAAATTACCTATCCACTTTGGAGAGTGTTTTTAGAGAGTTTGAAAAAGGACATTGATGGATTCCTCCTGACGAAGGCTTAAGAAGTAATAGTATCTTAGCCGGGTAGAAAAAAAGACAAGAAGATGCTGAAGTGTTCCTAACATATTCTGCTGATGCTTTAAGTTCTTCCCAGTAGTAATTGGAATGAGATTTCATTACAAGAAGTTTTTACCCACTCACACCAACTGCATCCTTTTAAGAGTGATGGAGACTAAGTATACCTGTTATGACCATTACCATCACCGTCTCCAGGGAAACAGCCCAAGAAAGTTATCCAAGCAGTAAAAGTAGAGGAGGAAAGAATACAGTGCTGCCAACAAACTCAACACTCCAAAATACTTGAAGCTTGAAAATAAATAAATAACAAACTCCTACAACTCCACTTAAATAATCATGAGGGGGAATAAAAGCCTTATTTCCTTTTCTAGTTCAAAGATTTTAACACCCAAAAAAACAGCCAATTTCCCTTGAAAAACATTATTCATATTCCTTATTTCTTCAAATCATATAGAGCCCCAATAAGATTGTCAAACAGTGCATTTTAAGGTGCAGGTAAAGTTAAAATTAGCCACGAACACAAATAATTCATCTATCATAAGTCCTTTAAATACAATCATTATATATGTTTCTTTCATGGTTCTATTTTAGCTTCTGAAGGGATGTGGCTAAATCACACACAGGCAAGATACTTTATAGAAATCCATTATATAGGTATAGTGGCAAAATTCCCATCCCCCATCCCCATGTGAGATGTACATTTCCTTCTTGTCCAGGACTGTCTGAAATTCATGGGCTCACATTGCAATGCGATAAGTAATTTTAAGGGCAAAGGGGGAAAGGATGGTTTTAGCTGGTGGATTTTTTTCTAGGCTTTTTGTCCTCAGTCTAAATCTGAGACAGTCAGTCT
This sequence comes from Taxidea taxus jeffersonii, assembly GCA_003697995.1. NCBI lineage: Eukaryota > Metazoa > Chordata > Mammalia > Carnivora > Mustelidae > Taxidea > Taxidea taxus. The sequence continues at coordinate 61,675 of RCUC01136301.1, forward strand.
CCTACTTTATAGTCCCTATTTAATGAGGGAAGAGAGAGCTCTCTAAATCTATACTACTCAGGTCAAGAGTGTATGTGAGGAAGCACAGCCGATTCCAGCCTACATTCTCCAGAGCCAGCATTCCCAACATCCGCCATGTTGCTCCCAGGGCTTCATGGAATTAGCCAAGCCTAAGCAATTCCAGATCTAGTTCTGGTTAACCAATTGCACCTGGTTTGTTACTTCCCAGCTTAACTTTCTAAGTTAGATTAAAAAAAAAAAAATCAAGCTTAACACTAGCAGAGTCACAAGACTATAGAGAGGAACAAAATAGGGGTTATGTTTTAAAAACTCTAAGTTTCAGGTGGTTCTGAGTACTGATTACATAACCCACACAACTTGAGAACCTGATTCAATAGACCCCCATTCTCTCCCCAGCCCCCATCCAATCCAGGCAAACAAAAGCTCTGATCTTCTATGAGGGATGGGAAAGATGAAGACCCCCTTGCCCCTGATAAGATAGAGGGGAACCCTGTCTAGGGAGAGGAGAGAGAGGGCAAGGACAGGTCTCTGCATCCCTGGAACTGTCTGAGCCCAGAGGTCCTTCTTTCTCCATGTCTAGAGTATTCTTCCTCTTTAAATAGCCACACTCTCAGACACTACCCTCAGTCCATTCTCTTCTTACTCCCCTAACTATTCCCAGGACAAGTCCAGGCCCTTGGCTCCAACTACCAAGGAAGATTCAGGCTTGGGGGTGGGGGTGGGGCAGAAACTTACACAACCAAGAAAAAGGATACAAAAATTGCAAATACAAAATTAGATATGAAAGTGAATGGTTCTTACAAATGAATAAACAAACACGGAAATAAAAAGCAGATGTAAACCCACCAAAACAGGGAACAGTCTGATGGGACGGGATTGGGGGGATGAGTGAAGGGGAGTGGGAGATACAGGCTTCCAGTTACGGAATGAATAAGTCACGGGGATGAAGGGCACAGCATAGGGAATACAGTCAACAGCACAGTGGTGACAGATGGGAGCTACACTTGTGGAAAGAGTCGTGGAAGCACTATGTTGTACACCTGTAACTAATGTAACATGGTGTGTTGACTACACTTCTATAAAAAAAAATCTTGAGGGACGCCTGGGTGGCTCAGCTGGTTAAGCCTCTGCCTTCTGCTCAGGTCGTGATCCCAGATTCCTGGGATGGAGTACCACATTGGGCTCCTTGCTTGGCTGGGAGCCTGCTTCTCTCTCCGCCTCTGCCTGCTTGTGTACTCACTCTCTCTCTCTCTCTCTAACAAATAAATAAATAAAATCTTAAAAAAAAATAAAAGTTACAAAAAAATTTTTTGGAAAAAAAAAGTGAATGTTTATTAAGAATATGAAAAACACCTAGAACATATTAACAGGTAGACCACGGCGGTGGTCCATTAGGCCTCTCCCACTGTCACAGCAAGTGGATCTGCAGCGGTCACTGCTAACTGCAACTCCGGCCCTCCTCCCGCTTCCGCCGATTTCCATTTTCGTGTAACTGGGGTTTAGAAGATTACCTCTCTCACAAATAAGGGATCTGGTTAGTTGAGAGATTTCACTAATGCTTATGAGTCTTTTGTGCAATATTTCATTAAGGTTTTGCATTTTCTGATTGCTACCTAGAGGAGGAAATGAACCCAGATATATCTGGTATAACAACTGAAAAAAAATTACTAAAAAGTAAAAACCCTTTAGACAAACCTTCAGTTTCTTTTTTTTTTCCCCCATGGGTTTTGACTTGGTTCCTTTTACATACATATCTTAACCATAACCATACGTGAAAAGCGGATTTTATGTTAATGGCCCCGCCACTGCTCTTTAAAATGCACATAGATTCGCAAGATAGACAAAATAGAGACTACAAATTACTCTCAGTAGTTAAAATTCAATTGCATTGATGAAATTATGGAAAAGGGTTCATTTTCTGGTGCTGTCTTTGGGCTTTTTGAAATCCTGGTTGCTGGCTTCCTCACTAATTTGGTAATTTGCAATAGGTTTCCCAGTCATTAGTGCAAATTAGCGAGGTTTAGCTATAATATGAATATTAATATCCTCATTTAGAACCATACCACGTGCCCTCGCTGGGCTTCTAAGGAAAAGTTGTTGTTCTTGTTGTTTTAAACCTTGGAGAAAGGCAATATGAAATAAATGGATATGATGTTTATGAAAAGGCATTTGATAACCAATGCATTATTTTTCACCTTCTATGAATAAAATGTCCGTGAATTTGGTAATATTGTATTTTAAAAGCCCCAAGGACTGGCAGACAGCACCATGCACATGCTGTGCTATATTAAAGGAATATTGGTCCTTGGTTAGAAGGGATTTTCTAGCCCAGTCTGAGCAATAACCACTTGATCACACATCTCGCCTCCTTCTAAGCTCCCAACAGCAGAATATGAGCCTCTCATTTGCTTGCTCCGAGCCCTCCACTCAGCACCCTCCACAATCACTGGACCGGGTGCCTTCAGCTACGTGACCTCCGGGGCACGCTGGAGGAATGTTGCCTTCTGTTCATGGCCCTTTTAAGACCCGTTAATGTCTTCCCAAGTTGTCACCATGGCACTCACTTGCTTTCATAATTCTCCCTGACAACCACTCCTCCTGACGCCTGCTTTCACCGTGGGGCTCTCATTCAAGCACAGGCTGGAGACCACCACTGTCAGTGTCTTTTTTCCCAATACAAGCCTCATGGGGACTTCGCCTGGGAACATGCTCAACCCAGCAAGTTACTAGCTAAGGATGACCCTCTTGGCCCTGGTACCTGGTCTGCTGCCTCGCCTGACTTAGGCCACAGAGAACTCCAAAGCTTCCTTCCCCTCTCTTTCCTAAACATGCATTATTTAAATTTAACACTTGTCATCCATCAACTGGGAAGCAAGAATGATCACATGAAATGGTGTCCTCATGAAAAAGAAAGATACATTCATCAGCTGAGACCTCAAAACAGGACAGCAAGATGGATGGTGGGATGAGAAATAAGTGTTCCTTATTTTTCCAAATTACACCAACTCCCACTTGTGGTTTTAATAGTCTTGAAAGAATACTGAGCATTGGATTTGAATCTATGAGCCTCTGACACATCCTGGAGTCTCAATTCCCTTATTTATAAAATGAGGGTACTAAGATTACCTCACAAGGCGGTAGTAAGGACTAAAACATAAAATGTCTAAAATACCTAGCACGGAGCCTGGTGCATAGTCAGGCTCAAAGAGATAATGACGTTATTACCGTAATTGAAATCATTATTAAAAAGGCACCTGTCTGAACATCCAGGCCCTTGCTGGGGCCCTGGGGTTGATTACAAGTGAATCATCACTGACACAGTTTAGGCTCCAAATCCAAAAGGAATTCTGACCAGAAGGAGCAGGGTCTATGAAGGGCCAGAGGGACAAGCCAGCTCTGGGTTCATTCAGAAAAGACAAGACTCAAAAAAAACAGGAGAATCATCCAGTTTTGAGTCCAAAGGGTGAGGTTCAGGAAATTTTAGGGCCAAGATTTCCGAGTTGAGATGGAGATGGGGTTAGGACACGAGCAGGTGGGGAGCAGGGAGCAGCCATCTTAAATCTCAGACACAGGTGGGTATTTCCAGCTCACCCTTCCCGATCAAGAGGTGCTTGGGAGTGTGAAGAAGGCAAAAAGGGTCTGAAACAGAACATAGAGCACAGGATGTAAGAGATCAGAATGCTTTGAACCCATCTGAGCTATTTTTAAAATGCTGTATAAATATTATTCTAATACCGCCACCTTTGAAGAACGCCTGCATTCAGAGCCTGTCTACCTGAAACACCACATCTTCTACACAGCAGTTCTATTTCCTGAAAATCAGGCACCTGTTACGGAAGTGACAGCACCTGCTGCGCAGAGGCAGCCATCAGGTCCAACAGCTGTGTCTGCTTCAACTAGGAGGGAAAATGACCCTGTGGGGGCAGTGGGACTCTGTGGAGTGCCCTCTGAATTGTCTTGGTGACCCTCTCCAGCAGCAGTCAGTCTGTCAGCTGCCTCTAGTGGACACTTGTCCTCAGAGCGGTAGGCAGTCCTGGGGACCAATGCGTGTCTCTTTCCAAGAGGGAACAAGATGTTATCTCCCCGACGCTAATGTGTTATGGCGCCCCCTCACAGAGATAAAGATCCTTCTCCCCACCCGATCTTTTTCTAGTACATTTCACGGCTTCCCTACAGCCACCATCCTGATGCACCTGTAAATTCTTAACACTTTAGCAGAACGCGACTTCTTAGACTCCTGATGCCTCTCCTAGGAATTCATTGAACCCTTTCCCCTCGAGTTAACACACACTTCCTCCCGGTCAATGTGCACCCACTCCAAAACTTCATTTCCAGTATAAGTGCTTAACAGCTTAGTCTAGGGATGAAAAAAAGAAAGAAAAAGAAAAGCGAAAGTGTGAGCCTTGTGAAAAAAGAAAATCAGGGCAGATTGCAATGAAGCTAAACTGTCTATTCATTTGAATCAAATGCTATAAATTTCTAAGCATAATGTTTGACAGTAAACTGTCATCAAAGCAACAGACTCATTATAAAAATGCTAAGGGTATATAAATCTCATTGACTGCTTATCATTAACTGTGCGGGGTGCTGATAGGAAATGCCTGGTTATAATTTATATTTCACTAATAAGGTCCATTTTAGAGTATAGCTGTCAAATCTATTACTCACCTTTCCCCAGTTTTATAGTTGTTCTGGACAGCACCGAAATTGAATGTTAAAAGTGTGGTTTCAAGCGTTATCTTTTGCTCTAATATCTCAGCCCTGCATATTGAAGCTTGCCTCACCTCTAATCAGAACTCAACGGCTAGATTGTTTTTCAGAAACCAGAGAGAGACAGAGACAGAAACAGAGGATTATTTGCCCACTTTCAAAATTTAAAAGGCAAAATGCACTTAAAATACTGGCAGTCCAATTACTCCATTATTCTAACATGTTATCAACATTAATGATGTCCTTTTTTTTTTTTTTTTTTTTGGCTGCGATGAAGAAAATTGCCAGTAAGTTACAACGACATGGTAGGTTCCAGAACAGATATGTCTACTCAGGTTGCCACATTTCTCTCTAGACTGATATTCAAGGGGCTCAAAGCAATTTATCCAAGTGTTAGGCTATGTCCTCGTGATCTCACAGATCAGGAAAAAAAAAGTTGTTGGTCCCTATAGATGCTATTTAAGACTGGAAACGGGACCAAGGAAAATATTAATACCAAATATTAATACAAATACCCAAACAAAGCAACACGTGGCTTAACCTCCAGCACACTTTAGAACCCCTATTCTTGATATGCTAAACACTAAAAAAATCTGAGTGAACTTTCAGAGAAGGTGTCGCCATAGTTTTGGCTTATGATAAATGGAGCGACAACGTTACATCTCCAGTGCACGGGTTCTTACTCACCGGAGGCTCCCAGTGAGTATTCTATCACAGAATAAAAAGGAGGTCCTAGAATGCACCAAGCTACTCTGTTGAACAAGAACACAAACTCAAGGCCCCAGTGAGAGCTAAGCTTCACCAAAACATTAATCCAATGAAGAACAGGTTCTTAGTAATCAAATTGCAGACCTCCTTGGTCAGAATGAGATCTGAATTGAGGAATCCCAGGGTGAAAGGTCACAGAGAGAGCCCATGGCGGTGAGGAGTGGCTGTCCCCAGCCAGCTGGTTTTGCTTGTGAAAAGCTTCCTCCTTTGTGGACATATCCTCTGTGTATTTTATTTATTTATTTTTCTAAAGATTTTATTTATTTGTCAGAGAGCAAGAGAAGGAGAAAGAGAGCACACAAGCAGGGGAGTGGCAGGCAGAGGGAGAAGTAGTCTCCCTGCTGAGCAGGGAGCCCCACATGGGACTCGATCTCAGGACCCAGGATCATAACCTGAGCTGAAGGCAGATGCTTAATTGACTGAGTCACCTAGGCACCCCTCTTCTTTGTGTTTTAAAGCAGCGTTACTTATAAGCTATCCCAGGAGTGAGCTAACAAAGCTGAGCACCACACACAGCAGCACATTCTCGGAGTCTGCTCCCCGGACCCCCTCTCACGACTCTAGTAACTAACGCCAGTGTTTGGAGAATCAGCTATAACTGTGTTATACTGAATTCTGCTACAGTGGGTCTGGGTTCCCAGTCCCCCAACTAGATCATTCAGTTCAAAACCACTATGCTAGGCGCACCTGAGTGGCTCAGTCAGTTAAATGTCTGCCTTCGGCTCAAGTCATGATCCCAAGGTCCTGGAATCAAGCCCCACAGCAGGCTCCCTGCTCAGCAGAGAGTCTGCTTCTCCCTCTGCCTGCCACTCTGCCTACTTGTGCTCTCTCTCTACCTGTCAAATAAATAAAAATCTTAAAAAAAAAAAAAAACTATGGTTGTTTATGAATAAATTAGTTATTAGAGTCATCAAGGCACAGTGGCCGAACCCTACCTCCACTTCCTTCTGAAATTTGCTCTAACCTTCCAGAAGCTTCCCCTTCAGTGACAGCTCTTTAAGCAGAAATCTAAGACTATCTACCAGATGCCCATCTATTATTTTCTCTAATCTTTTGATGATTCTTCCTCTCTGTTCCATGCAACCACCCAGCACTCAACTTGTCACTCCTCTGTCTGCTCTAAGTCCTCATCTACCCTCATCACCCCTCGTCTTCTCTTCAGCTTTCCAGTGAGATAAAAATCGTTCAGGTGCACTGAGTCAACCTGAATGAAATCCTGCCTCAAACTTCACTAGATCTGTAATGTGGGTGGAAGTCTATGACCTCTATGCAGCTGGTTTCTGCATTAGGAAAGTGACTATGGAAACCTGACCCAGGATACCCCTTCTCAGACACGTTCAATAGTTGGCAAGTGCTGAGGCAGGTGGTCCCGGCTCTTTCCCACTCATGTCTGACGTGGTATTAAGGGCACACGAGCTTTCATAGGCACAAGGCAAGCCACAGCTACACTGAGGAGATGCATAATGCCTGCTTGCATGCAAAACCTCCATCTTGATTTAAAAACAAACAAAAAGCCAAAACCAAAGACAAACAAAAAGGCTCCTGTACAGTTTAAAGTCTAAGTTCTTTTGCCTGCGCCCAAGACCCTTTGTGACCAGCCTGACCATGACTCCCTGCGCCCCACCCTGCCCAAAGCCTCCTCCTTACACCCCCATTCCCGGAAAACCCCATGCCCGAATCCCCTGCCATACTGGACAGTCAGATTCCTTCTTGCTGCAGACCTTGGTACACATTTCCCTTCCTCCAGTGCTTTTATTTTGTTACTTGTTTCAACTTCTAATCATCTGTCAAATCTGGGTTCAAATTCCATTCCATCGAGGAAACTCCCCTGACCCCGCAGGCAAAGTGCGGTTCTCCTAGACCCACATTTTCTCTACGGTTTAAACGGCCAGAGACAGTAGTTGCTATCGGTAAGCATGTATCTGCAAGTCTGTGTTAGAGTCTCAATAAGTGTTGGAAGAATAAATGAATCTGGGGCGCCTGGGTGGTGCAGTCAGTTAAGAATCTAGCTCTTGGTTTCAGCTCAAGTCATGATATTAGAGTCATGGGATCAAGCCTTGCATCTGGCTCTGTGCTCAGAACACAGTCTTCTTGTGACTCTCTCTCCCTCTCCCTTTGCCCCTTCCCCACCTCCACCCTCTCTTGCTCTGGCTCTCTCTCCAATAAATAAATAAATCTCTTTAAAAAAAAAAAAAAGAATAAATTTACCATTCTCTTTTACAAACCTCTCCAAAAACTCCATAAAGAATCAACTCTTGGGGCGCCTGGGTGGCTCAGTGGGTTAAAGCCTCTGCCTTCGGCTCAGGTCATGATCTCAGGGTCCTGGGATCCAGCCCCGAATCGGGCTCTCTGCTCAGCAGGGAGCCTGCTTCCTCCTCCCTCTTTGCCTGCCTCTCTGCCTACTTGTGATCTCTGTCAAATAAATAAATAAATAAAAATCTTAAAAAAAAAAAAAAAAAAGAATCAACTCTTGTTAAATGTGTGGCCACATGTACATGGCTTTGGTCTCATACTCTCTCCTGGCACTGTCTGCAATGAGGTCTGAATAACAATGTGCTAAATCAACCTACACCAAATGCAACTTTACCTAGAAACACATCGAAATTGACCATATGTGTGAGGTCCACCTAAACCTTCTGGATTTACAGAGGCTCGAACTCTGCAACCATCTAATACACATTCATTGGAGTAACTAACAACCCGAGGAGGGAAGAGAGGAAACAGAAGAAAACAGCAATTCGGAGGCAGTCAGAATCACTGAGCTTTACGCAGTGATTCTAACTAAAGTCTGCTGTTTAATATCCAGCCACATTCCTAATTTTAGCCAGATATTTCACTAAAGGTGAGAGAGCACATACCATAAATCCATCTCCATGGTTGGGGGGGGACCTCAATGCATATATATCGCGGATGGAGGAGTGATGGCATGATTTCGTTAATAGAAGCGAATACAAAAAGAGGTGCCTGGGTGCCTCAGCCGGCTACCTGCCTGACTCTTGGTTTCGGCTCAGGTCATGATCTCAGGGGCATAAAATCGGGCCCCACATGGGGCTCCACACTCAGCAGGGAGTCTGCTTGAAGATTCTCCCCTCCAGCCCTTCCCGCATTTGCATACACTCTCTCTCAAATAAATAAATCTGTTTTAAAAAAGTAAATGCAGGGGCACTTGGGTGATTCACTCAGTTAAGCATCTGCCTTCAGCTCAGGTCATGATCCCAGTCCTGGGATCAAGCCCCGAATCAGGCTCTCTGCTCAGCAGGGAGCCTGCTTCTCCCTCTCCCTCTCCCTCTGCCTGCTACTTCCCCTGCTTGTGTACTCCCCACCTTCTCTATCAAATAAATAAATAAATAAATAAATAAATAAATAAATAAATAATAAAACAAAATAATTAGAAAATAAAAGTAAATACGTATATAAACTATACAACTAAACACTTGTAGGTGGTCTAATCTAGCCAACAGTACAGTCGGAATTAATAAGCAATGTTAATGTGACAAAGAGTGCAAGTAGGATAAACAATCTTCTTCCTCATTTAAGTTTAGCTCCATATTATCATAAACTAGTAAGAGTACAGTTCAACCACAAATGCCAAGATAATAATAGCCCCACAAAGTGCTCCTGAATCTCCAGATACACTAAGCAAAGAAAAGCAATTTTTATTTTTTGCTGATAAATGGTTTAATCAAACCTAACAGATGAGGCAATACATTTTGAGAACACTTTGTTGTTCAGATCATGGGGTCAGTAATTTTCTTTGTTGCAAACACATCACAGTGGAACTGAGTGTGTGTTGGGAGATGAGGTGGCAAGGAGGAATGACATAAATTTTCTGCAAAAGGTAGTCTATTGTGTTCTATCTGGAAAATATCTTATATTTCAAACATGCTACAAGAGGAGAGAGGCAGAGGAATTGAGTTTCCCTGTGATTTTGCAGAAAGAGAATAAAATAGCAGTGCAAAACCACACTTCTAAAAAAAAAAGCATTAAAGCAATTAAAAAGCATTAAAGCAATAAAGGAGTAGATGTTGAATTTCCATGTAGCATTCCTAATTCAGCTTATGCAGTCTGGGGCCGACTTATTATGCAGTCTGGGGCCGACTTGGGCAAATGTCACCAAAAATAACGACCAGATAGGTCACTGTTGCGTGATTTGTACAATTCATTTCTGTAAAAGAAATGATCCCAGGCTACATTTTCGGAAGACACTGCTTTCTGTGGCCAGCCAGCCCTGCAGCCCAGCCAGGAGCTTCCAACATTGCAGCTGAGCATCATGGACTCGCGGATTTGCTTCATGTTTCTGCACAGGTCTTTTTAATATGCTTGAGAGCAGACACTTCTAGAACTATCCCAACTATAACTTTGAGGGGGAAAATTCAGCTTGTGTTCACATAACGGTGCTACGGGATAATGGTAATCATTCACATTTGCAGAACACTAGTGGTTTCAAATTGCTCTCCTACCCACTATCCTTCTAAGCCTGCAAAAACCCTGGAATGCAGAAAGGCAAGGCACTCTCTCATTTTATAGATGAAGACACTGAGCGTCTGAGAGATGAAACAGCTGGCCTGGGGCCAGCTAATTTTGGGAATTCTCTAAGGCCATTCGAGATCCTCCAGCTCCCAGTTCAGGAGTCTCTCCACTCCTCACCACTGTCAAGAGAAGGCACTCTGCAGACAGTTGGTCATGGGTTTGAATTTAAGCTCCACCAGTTGCCTCACAGGGCTAC